>WNWU01000020.1:10740685-10780442 GCA_012654045.1 Ptyas mucosa
GATCCCAGCTGAGTTGCCTGATCAGCAGAGGCTTTTCAAAGCATTAGAAAAAATGCTTTGAAAAGTTTAAAAAAAAAGTTGGCCACTCCCACCCAGTCACATTACCCCCCTCCCAGCAAGCCACGCCCACAGAACCGGTAGTAACAAATTTTACATTTCACCCCTGGACCTTTCCATCTGTTAGCTAAATTGAAACGATCCCAAATATATTTCTGAGCTGAACAAATAGGCCTACTTGAGGAGGTGACAACCCTTAATAGAGTTGAATTCAGCATCCCAACTTGAATACCTGTGTTTTTCATAAAAAAACAAAACCATCTTGTACTTTATTTTTAAACTGCTTCAAATTTCTTTATGGAATATAGTCTTAGATATTTATAGAAACATTAAAAAAAACCTGAGGGGGAAAAATATCTAAAATATTGGCCAGCAGCACCTCAAAAAGATGGGGTGTATCGGTCAGTTGAGATCCAATTCATATATTTTAATAAAATAGCAGTCAAGAAGGCTTAATTTTAAAATGAAGACAGTGAGGAAATCTAAGTCTGCTGGGGCACATACTGAAAGAGGGATTTCCCACCCAGTCCTGGGCTTCTTATGGCTACTTTTTAAAATCTGTTCTTGATGAGTTGCCTATTAAAGATAAAAGGTAAAGGTTCCCCTTGCACCTATGTGCTAGTCATTCCCGACTCTAGGGAGTGGTGCTCATGTCTCTTTCAAAGCCGAAGAGCCAGCGCTGTCCGAAGATGTCTCCGTGGTCTTGTGGCCAGCATGACTAAATGCCAAAGACACACGGAACTCTGTTACCTTCCCACCAAAGGTGGTCCCTATTTTTTACGTGATTTCGAACTGCTAGGTTGGCAGAAGCTGGGGCAAGTAACGGGAGCTCACCCCATTACGTGGCACTAGGGATTTGAACCGCTGAATTGCCGACCTTTCGATCGACAAGCTCAGTGTCTGAGCCACTGAGCCACCGCATCCTTTAGATTAAAGATACTTCCTATCTAAAAGTAACAGGGAGTGATCTACTATAGGTCATACATTTCTGCAGATATTTCAAGTCTTTCCACAGGCCCATGTAATAAAGATAACCACATAAGTCCAGGAGCAGTGCATTAGTGTAGTCATAGTACTAAGCAGGGGTAAAATGCACTTACCTTCACTACCAGATCAGAAATGTGAATGTGTGTGCCTCTTCCGCAGAGGGTCAAAAACGGGGCATGATGACATCCAGATGCCTCCCGTCACCAGTCCTACCGGATCGCGCGAGCCAGATAGTTCCAGCTGGATTTCACCGCTGATACTAAGATTTCTTTCAGACTCCATGGACACATCTGACCAATTCAGCTTTCTTTTTGATCAAACCCACACTATATGTGTGTGTATGGGGGGGGGGTCCATTGCAATTGAAGCTATCTCCTTTCTTACAGTTTAGGAGGATACCCCCCCCCCCCCCTCCGGATTAATTTTATTTATTTATTTATTTAATGCCTTTTGTTTGAATACTTTTGATTTTATGTTCTAGAGGAGGGCTAGATTCAGGTAGCATTCTGGAATATTGGTGTTTTGCAGCTGAGTATGCCTCCCATTGCAGACATTCTCAGGATGAAAAAGCTCCTTATCCAACAGTGCCCAGAATATGTTCTTGACATTCCAGAAGCATTCTCTAGGACAACAAGATTTCAGATCCCCCATTATTAAACACTGAAAGGTAATTCAATTTGGAAGATGCATCATACAGAATTTGCTGCCGTAAGAACAGTATCAAGTCTCTGGGTGTGCTGTCAAGGGATGTAAAGTATACTTGATTAACTGCCGAAGGTAAGTTCATAATGCTGAACTTTTGGAGATGAAGACAGGTTCTGGCTGCTGGAAGCACAGTGATGAATGACTTGTTTAATTTGAAGAAATGAACTGTCAGAAACAATGGCTGTACAAAAGTTTCCCTTGTTATTAAGAGAAAGAGAGCCAAAATGACATTTTTACTTATTTGTGTAAGGATTAGTTCTATGAACTCTCAGTCGAGTCCATGACGTTTTTCAGTCCAGTTCAAATAGCTTAAGATATTTAGAAAGGGGAGTAGGTATGATTGTCTCTAAAACATTGAACCATTTTTTGTAATAGCAATTTGGATAATGTCATTTCCATTTTATATTGGAGCACATCAAGACCATTCTCTGATTTTTATACATTACTCATGTGATCGCTGATGGTAAAATTGAGCTGCCAAGTGGTGAAAAGTGGGAAAGAACAATTAATACGAAAGTTACAGGATAATTAGCTAGTCATCTTCAAAGGTTACGGAGGAAATAGAGCTGAACTAAAAATAAAAGACTTGATGCTGCGAAAAGGAAAATAAGGAATAATAGATAGGACATAGACTAGGATTAATAGGTACATAGTAATGTACCCATTTAATACATAGTATTAAAATAGAATTCAAACAATTAAGATGGAAGAAGTGAGTGTGGGATCAAAGGAGTAGGGTAGTGATGGCTAACCTTTTTTCCTTGGGTGCCAAAAGTGTGAGAACAAAGACTGAAGAACTACATCATCTCCCAGACTCCAAATCTTGATATGAGAGAGATAATGATTGCTTGCTTGGACTTTCTGGGTTTGGGGAAAACTTTGGGGAAGAAGATGTGAGGGAGCACTAACAAATACAGAATTAAAACCCATAATATACATGAACTGGAACTGAAATCAAAGGATATTGTTTATTTATCCATACATTCACCCAGTCCACGAATATTCTGACTTTCTTTCCAAAGGCACCCAAGCTGGCTAACAATAATAGTGATTTTTTTAAAAAAAACCAACTGGGTCTTTCTTTTATTAGCAATAAATAAGAAAGTGAAGGTGAATAGCCATAGAGGGCATAAGGAATTACCTTGAAGGATAGGATAGGATTGTTGCAACTACCAAGGCAACAGTCAGACAAGCATGACTTGAGATCACTCCAAGATATTAATTTGAGTTTCCTAGTCTGATCTACCTTATAGGGATGATGGCAACTCTGGCTGAAGGACCTCAATCTGCTATGAAGACTTTCCCAGGTATGCCTTGCAAGAAGACTTGATAGAAAAAGTCCTACTCTCCAGTGTTCAAAACAGTAACCATTCACCTACTTAGTATTGTCAAGTGATGTATAATTCAGGGGCTTTTGAAAACCCAGGGATGATGTAGCAGGTAAAGTAACAGTTGTGCACTTTTAATGGTTCAGGTGCTTCCCACAAAATAATGACAACCTTACAAGAAATTCTTATCAAGGAAAAGATATGTAGACGAAGCAGATCAACAACAGCTGGGCTCTTAGTTAAGCTGCCTAGTATTCGCTCACCCACACAGTAGTCCATCCAGCCTTTTTTTCCCATATGTATCATGCAGGGAAACATGCACGGTGGCTCATTGGCTAAGACACGGAGCTTGTTGATCAAAAGGTTGGCAGTTCAGCAGTTCAAATCCCTAGTGCCGTGTAACAGGGTGAGCTCCCGTTACTTGTCCCAGCTTCTGCCAACCTAGCAGTTCGAAAGCACATAAAAAATGCAGGTAGAAAAATAGGGACCACCTTTGGTGGGAAGGTAACAGCGTTCTATGTGCCTTTGATGTTTAGTCATGCTGGCCACATGATCACGGAGACATCTTTGGACAGCGCTGGTTCTTCGGCTTTGAAATGGAGATCAAAGCCCCCTAGAGTCAGGAACGACTAGCATGTATGTGTGGGGGGAACCTTTACCTTTACCATCATGCAAGCA
Organism: Ptyas mucosa; assembly: GCA_012654045.1. Lineage (NCBI taxonomy): Eukaryota > Metazoa > Chordata > Lepidosauria > Squamata > Colubridae > Ptyas > Ptyas mucosa. The sequence continues at coordinate 10,744,441 of WNWU01000020.1, forward strand.
ATTAAAAGGGAAGCTAGCAAACCTCTGTAGAAATCAAATCCTCCTTCATAAGATTTCAAAATCAAAATAAATGAATGGAGGCATAGTAATTTTATCTGAAGACACCTTGAAGAGGGAAAATGGAATCCTTTCATTTATTATTGTAAAGATGGATGCGTAGAGAACTCAAATGTTTGGTGTTAAGTAGGATCACATATTTGTAATAAGTTGGAAATTTTAAATTTTATCCTAGTAAAATGTATTTTAAGGTAACTTAATGGAATATTCTCAAACCACTGATTATGACCCGGGGGCAATAAAGCAAAGGTGGATTTTGGTGTCTTTATTGAAAATAGAATTAAATTGAGGGTGTGGGGCCACTATTATGGGGAAGGCTCTAAGTGACATCCCTAAGATCACAGAAAACCAAGTTCAAGTTGAAAAGCCGATCAGTTACACTCTACATTCTTTGCTTCACCCATTAGATTTAATGCAAAATGTTTCCAATTAGGATGAAAAAGTACAACGTCTATTGTAAACAAAAGTGTTCAACAAATTCCAAATGAAATAGAGCCTGCATTACTAACCACATGTAGGTTTTGGTGGTATCTGAGGGGGCAGAAACATCCTTGAGCCAGATTTTTTTTTAATTTTATTTGCGGATCAGGATGTGAAGAAATGTGGCCTCCATGTTCCATGCTCCCACCTTCTTTATCTAATCATTTTCTGGATGCCTTTTAAAAGGTGGGGAAAGGTGGCATTCATCAACCCACATTTTTCTAACCAGTCGTGATGATGCCACATTAGTACACTTACGTGACTCTGTATGCCAGAGCTGTCCTACCTTGACAACTTTTAAGACTGGTGGACTTCAACTCCTCATGGCTGGCTAGAGAATTCTGGGAGTTGAAGTCCACAAGGCTTAAGGTTGCCAAGGTTGGACCCACCTCTGTTGTAAGCAGAGTGAGTATTGCATGGCTTTATTATAGTGTTTTTTTTTAAAGTGACTCTTTTCCTTGGGAAGCCTGAAACGAGGTCTTACTTTTCTCAAAGAGTTTCCAGTTTTCATTCTTTTCTTGTCACCCTCTTCCTCTTTGTTACATGGCCCTCCCTGAAACTAAAGAAGGCCTGAAAAACCAAAACCTTGGCATCAGCTTGTGTTGAAACTTGCAATTATCTCTTTGGGATCACCTCAGAACCCATCTCTTTCAGGCCCTTTGCCTTGTTCTTTAGCTTCATCCTTTTGCTATCAGTTTCGGAAGATGTTCTTTTCGGAGTTGATCTATTCCTCCTAGACTTCCTTCCACTTTTGTTTTCTCTAACCACAACCGATAGACATGTTTGAAAAGGAGCAGGGAGACGTGTCCCGCAGCTTATAAAATAATCTTGGCTTTATAAAGAGATCAGTGTTTGCTTTTTGGAGGTTATATTCCTTTGGGAACATTTAAAGGAAAATGTTATAAATCAGGGCCTGCCACAACGGGTGATCTACCAAGTCAAATAAAACCCTCGAGCCATTATTTTTGGCTTGCAAGGGGCTTGACAACCGGCTGCCCCCTTCCAAGATTTCAGAGTCAGGAATGCAGCCAAAAAGTGTTGGGGGGGGGGTAGCGAATCCGAGAGGTTTAGCCTCATTCCTGTCACCAGCATTTGAAAGTGAGCTAGCCTTTGCAAGGGTGGGTTTTTTTGGTATTTTTTCTGCGTCTTGGACTTTGGGGTACATGCCTGTTGGTGGAGCCATATACCTCGACATATACAGCTCCCCCCTTCCTTTTGCAGATGGTAATTTCCAGAAGGGCTGTGCGAAGCCTTAGGAAAGAGATGTTTTCACGAAGTGTGTTGCCATGAGTGAAATGCCTTTTTTGAAACCAATAAATACCTTGGAAGGCTTACACAATTATTGTGAAGGCTTGCATTGGTTATCTGTGTGTGTGTGTGTGCTATTTCATTTCACTAGTAGTCCCATTACCAGTGTCTGTGCATGTAGGCACACACAGAGACAACCATGGACAACCTTCCAAAGGATACTACTGATTAACGCTTCAAGGTGAGTTACTTCACTCATGCTAATATGTTTTGAGTAGCCCTTTTTTCCCCCCAAATGCTTTTCAGAGCCTTACTTTCTAACATCTGTCATCAGTCGGTTAAAAACAGAAGCCAAAAGAGAAGGATTCAATTAGCGCAAGAGTTCTGCATTGCTAGTACTATTTTCATGTCATAACATCTGCATCCAACAAAGCTGTTTGGTTTAGCACAATCACACTAAAGAGGGTGTATTCCCCGTGAAAACGGCCAACGTCAACCACATTGTTGGGCAATAATCATTCAGAAAATGTATCTGATGATTACAGATGATCATAGTGGGCTGGTAATTTAATGGAAGATTATTGTTGTCAAGAAACTGATGTCTAGCTGATAGATGCCCTCTACCAGGAGTGGGTTCTACTTACCTTTACTACCAGTTTGCAACGGGAGCATACACGTGCTTCTGCGCATGCGCAGATCATCAATGATGACGTCTGGGCAGGTGGGCGGAGCCTCCCGCCACTTTTACTACCGGTTCTAAAGAACCGGACAGAACTGGGAGCAACCCACCACTGCCCTCTACTGAAGAAAAGTAGTATGTCTGTCAAATCCCTCCAGTCTTGAGAACTATTGTAGCAAGTTTTGCTGCTTAACTGGTTCAGGATTACAAACTGTCAAATCTCTGAATTGGCAACTGACCTCTTTCAGAATGCAGGAGTAATTTGATAGACCCCAAAATACCCAGTGAGTTTCATAGCTAAGAATAAAGCTGAATCGTAGCCAAAATAGTAGGATGGAAAAATGAAGCTTCATGAATCTTTGTGGTAGGTCACTGTCTTTCATAACTCTCTTCCTAAAAGGATCGTTTTAAAAGTGGGGTGTAAGAGTTGGGTGTGCTTCTGGAATAAAGGCAGGATAGAATTGCAAGTAAGTAAACTAAAAAGAAAAAAACCTTCCACATAAATTCCATTGCATGGTAAGGGAGTTAATGATAAAGATATATGAATTGGCTTTGACCCCAATTTGACCCTTGGTCCAAACTGGATGTAGTTCAGTATAATTCGGTGCTTTGAATTAATTCCTATTAATTAATAAATACATTTCAAAACTTTTATTCAAAGGATTAAATGTGGGTTTAATCACATTTGGCGCAGTGGTTAGAATGCAATGGTGGCACAATGGTTAGAGTGCAGTATTGCAGGCTAACTCTGCCCACAGCCAGGAGTTCGATTCTCATTGGCTTAAGGTTGATTCGGCCTTCCATCCTTTCAAGGTCAGTAAAATTAAGACCCAGATTGGCGGGGGGTGGGGGGGTGGGGGAATGCTGACATTTGTAAACTGTTGAGACGTCTGTAAAGCACTATGGAGCGTTATATAAGTCTAAGAGCTATTGCTGGGTTCGAAAATACGATGGTACTGAAAAAATTAACATATGACCCATCATAGCTACAACCATCACACATCCCCACAGTCATGTAATTGCAATTCAGGTGCTTGGCAACCAGCTTGTGTTTACAATGGTTGCAGCATCTTGTGGTCACACTTGATTTGCAACCTTTCCAGACAGCTTCCGTCAAGGAAACTCATTGGGGAAAACTGGATCTGCTTAATGACAGCATGATTAATAATCACAGTAAAAATGGTTGTAAAATGTGGTGACTCACTTAATGACTGTATCACTTAGCAACCAAAATTCTGGTCCCAATTGTGATTGTAAGCTGAGGAGTACCTATAATTCAACATGGTTTTCTGAATCAGTTAAAAAAAAAAGTACACCAAGTTCAGAAACATAATAACGTTCAGTGATTTAATCAAGTCACGTTCATATCCAATTTTTGGAATTGAATCTTTCCATAATCCCAATTAGTAAGCAATTACTTGTTATTAGATTCTGGGCTTTGTCTCCCAGAAAGTTGCACGTGACTCTGGCAGTCACTAGTCATTATATTGAATTTATAGTACTCCTTTATTATATTGAAGTTATAGAACTCCTCTTCTAAGAAGATCTTCTTAGAAGAGGAGTTCTATAAATTCAAGGGTTGTCCTGGGCTTTGCAAAATAAATTGAATACATTCATTTTATTAGTAGTATGTTATTTGAGGTTATTATGGAGTGATAAAAGCAGCCTGGGAAAAAACTGGATAGGACATGGGGGCAAGATAGAGACAAGGAAAGATGAAGAAGCCATGGAAGGGAAGGCATTTGGGAAAATGTCACGGTGGAGGCAAGAAAACAGCAATCGGATTGACTACTGCAATGCTCTCTACATGGGGCTGCCCTTGAGGACCACTCGGAGGCTCCAGCTGGTGCAAAATGCAGCCGTGCGGGTTGTGATGGGAGAATCCCGATATTCCCATGTTACACCCCTCCTGCACGGTTTGCATTGGTTACTGGTTGCCCTCCAGGTGAGATTCAAGGTGCTGGTGATGACCTATAAAGCCCTATATGGCTAAGGACCAGGATATTTGGTGGATCACTTACAGCCAGCAACGATATCCCATTACCCGGTTCATGCCCATAGAGAGGGCCTGCTCAGGGTGCCATCGGCTAGACAGTGCCAGCTGGCAGCCCCCAGGAGTAGAGCCTTCTCAGTGTGTGCGCCCACCCTCTGGAATCAACTTCCCTTGGAGCTCCAATTAGCGTCTCACCTTCACACCTTGTGCCGTGAATTAAAAACTTGGCTTTTCAAATCCCTCGACCTGGACTGGTGATGGGGGTTTTAAGGGTTAAATTTTAAAATTTTTAGATTTTAGATTTTATTTTTGTGGCTTGTGTTTTATTATTGTGAGCTGCCCTGAGTCCATTGTGAGATAGGGCGGCATATAAGCCGAATAAAATAAATAAATAAATAAATCCAGTAAAGTATGGTTTCAGACAGGGGACAACTGTGGGCAGGAGAAAACAAATGCTGCATGTTGTATGGAGCCCAGAAATTTGTGTAAAACATAGAAGTCAGAACTCTGAAGGAGACACTCAGAATTATTTAATCTTTTAATATTATGGATAAAATCTCTAGTCCAATCCACCAGCAATCTCTTGGCAGTCATGGAATTCCAATTGAAGTTCTGCATTCAAAAAACAAAAAAACAACCCTGTGTCCATGCAAACTTTGTACCTTCTATTGGGATCAATATGGCAATGAATGAATGGGGATGCCCATCCGTACGCACGCACACACGCATATGGATGCATCTTTGCACAACTCCCCCATTCATCTTGATGGGACTTCTGCAGGAACTATTCCTGGAACAGAAGCTAACCAGGTGCCTCCACCGCTGAAGCCAGGGCTGGAATTCCAGCCTGGCCTGAGGGCTCCATGGCAGCTCCTTTCCCTCCCTGCTGACCTTCCTGTTGAAACATTGAGGTTTTCATCTGGCTCCTGGCTTCCCTTCTCCGCTTGCAGAATTAAATGTCACCAGCAGAAAGAGGGAGGGAATGCCACCATTGCTAAAGCAAAATAAATAACACACCATTTGGCGTCTCAAAGGTTTTTCCTTCAGCCTTTTAAAAATCTGAAATGGTTTTTTTGGAAAGCCTCTACTTGAATAACTCATGTCTTCATCAACAGGACAAATCTGTCTTAAAGAAAGAAGGTACAGTGAGCAAGTACAAATACTGTGGTCCAGCAAATGACGTCGAGGACGGCCAGGTAATTAAAGTGCCGCGGGTGCTCTGGGCATAGGAATGGAAAAGGGGTGGGTGGGGAGCTTATGGAGCTTTATGGTATTTAAGGTGGCTCCATCTAATTTTTTCTTCCTGACCAAAATTTTTTTTTTAAAAAAAAATTAAAAATAAAAACAAGCATTCCCTATGTCAAGGTGAAGAGATGGAAATTTTGCCGAAGGAAAGAACCCGGTTTCACTTTTAAGAGGCAGATCAGGGCTATCTTTGGGAGGGGCTGAGTCTCTGAATCCACAACTTAGCAAATAAATGCTAAGCTTTTTCCATGGAGGGTGGGGGGGGGAACACTGTATATCTGTGAACCTTTTCTTGAGTGTAGATGTCCTGGAAGCCAGGGGTTTACTTGTGAGTAGCTAGATGTAAGGTGGCCAGGGAACAATCTCTTTTTAAAAAAGAAGAAGCAAATATCAAGAAAGTAAATAGCCACCAATTAAGACTGTAGCTACAAGCAAATAGGAACATGCAATTTGAAATGGACAGGATAGAAGCATCTGATGTGACTTTAAAGAGCCAAGAGAATGCATTGCTTTAAACATTTGCATTGTTTTAAACTTGATTTTTTCTGGAATGTCCTTGTTGTGGCCTGTCAGCGGCCTGTGCAGTTAGTAGCTGATTCTGACAGTGAGGAGGCTGGTGTGGCGCTGCGCCAGCAGCTGTGCAGTTGGCATTCGAGTCAGACAATGAGGAGGCTGGAGAAGATGTGGTGCCAGATTCAGCCAGGGCCTCCAGAACCTCCAGAAGTCCCATAAGTGAAGAGGAAGAAGAGGAGGAGCCTCTTCTCTATGCACGAGCACACAGAGCTGCGAAAAGGCAGGAGTGGCTCCTAAGAAGGAGGTCTCCTTGAGAGTAAGGCTTGGGGCTAATTGGGTACTCCCCTAGCCTATTTAAGAAAGGATGATGAATGATGCAATTTGCAGGAAACAACTTCGTTCACATTCCTTCGCGTCTTGATTCCAGAAAATGTTTGATTCAGCTCTTGTTTCTCTCTTATCAGTTTTCCTGCAAATTGCTTCTGGGCATTCTGCCAACCACAGTATGATTACAGTTATCTGAAATATTGTGCCTCAGAATTAAGTTATTATTCTTTGGATTCTTGTCAGCTGTTAATGAAGTTAAATTAACAGCCTTTGTTCAGAAAAGACTGATTTAAATTAGTAAACTAAGGTTTGTACGGATTTTGTGTGAGCTGCGTTCTTTGGGGTCCGTAGCTGGGGCAGAACAGTCCTCAAGAAAAGGTTGAAATAGATTTCTCCTTCATTTTCTCTTTTCGTTCTTACATAATATTTGAAGCTGATTACTTGCAATCGTATTAGCTTATTTTAATAGGCTGCTTGTTATTTGGGACTCAATTGATAAAAAGGAGAACGATAGTCCAGTTTCTCTAAATGAGATTAACTTTATCTAAAAGCCACCCAACTGACTTGAGACTGCAAAAGCATCTGAACAAAGGCTTCTAAAATGAACTTTAATCCTGTTCACCATGAGTGCTAGCTCAGTGTCAAGGCGAAAAGTTGCTACACAATAATCAGAATCAAAATGAACTTTATTTATTTTGCATTCTAATTGATTACTTCATTGAATTTTTAAAAATCATATATTTTGCTTTTACATTTTTTGTAGCTATCACAGGGTAGCTACAAGTCAGGAGAGGAGATGCAGACTTGTAATCATTTTCATTGCCACACACACACAAAAAGGTGGAAACACAGAAAATTATTGTAATCTATATCTATACAGTTCATAAAGCTGAAGGTCCTTCAAAGATAGGAGTGCCCACAACATGCTGTCCAGTTTCTATTTATTTATCTGTACCTATTTATTTATCTGTTTATTTATATCCCCTTTATTATTTTTACAAATAACTCAAGGCAATGAATGCATCTAATCCTCTTTTCCCCTCCTCTTTTCCCCACAACAACCCTGTGAGGTAGATGGTCTGAGAGAAAGTGAGTAGCCCGAGGTCCCCCAGATGGCTCTCATGGCTAAGGCAGGACTTGAATTCACAGTCTCTTGCTTTTTAGCCTGGTGCTTTAACACTAGACCACACGGGCTATAGTTATGAGTCCAAAGTCTGAGATATAGATAGAGATATGACCTGCAATACCCTGAGCTTAGTCCAAAAGCATGGTAGACACAAGCAAAATGCAAAGGAAAGAATGAAGCCACATGGCGTTTATATCTTGACCATATATCAGCTAATCCATCTTCATTTGCAATAGCAGCAGCAGCTTCTGATTCATTGTAAGAGCCTTGGATAGTACAGTGGTCTAAAGCACCCTGTTATTAACACCAGCTGCCTGCAGTTATTGCAGGTTCGAATCTCACCAAGGCTCAAGGTTGACTCAGCCTTCCATCCTTTCTAAGGTAGGTAAATTGAGGACCCAGTTTGTGGGGGCAATAAGCTGACTTTGTATAAATATACAAAAGTATGAAGGCTATTGCTTAGCGCATTGTAAGCCGCCCTGAGTCTCCGGAGAAGGGCGGCATATAAATCAAATTTTAAAAAAAATTGTCACAGTGCTTTGCAGAATAGAATAGAATAGAATAGAATAGAATAGAATAGAATAGAATAGAATAGAATAGAATAGAATAGAATAGAATAGAATAGAATAGAATAGTTGGAAGGGACCTTGGAGGTCTTCTAGTCCAACCCCCTGCTTAGACAGGAAACCCTATAGCATTTCAGACAAATGGTTGCCCAATCTCTTCTTTAAAATCTCCAGTGTTGGAGCATTCACAACTTCTGGAGGCAAGTTGTTCCACTGGTTAATTGTTCTAACTGTCAGGAAATTTCTCCTTAGTTCTAAATTGCTTCTCTCCTTGATTAGTTTCCACCCATTGCTTCTTGTCCTATCCTCAGATACTTTGGAGAATAGCTTGACTCCCTCTTCTTTGTGGCAACCCCTGAGATATTGGAACACTGTTATCATGTCTCCCCTAGTCCTTCTTTTCATTAAACTAGACATACCCAGTTTCTACAACCACTCTTCATATGTTTTAGCCTCCAGTCCCCTAATCATCTTTGTTGCTCTTCTCTGCACTCTTTCTAGAGTCTCAACATCTTTTTTACATCATGGCGACCAAAACTGAATGCAGTATTCCAAGTGTAGCCTTACCAAAACATTATAAAGTGATCACTTCACATGATCTTGATTCTATCCCTCTGTTTATGCAGCCTAGAACTGTGTTGGCTTTTTTGGCAGCTGCTGCACACTGCTGGGTCATATTTAAATGGTTGTCCACTAGGACTCCAAAATCCCTCTCACAGTCACCACTATTGAGCAAGGTACCACTGTATCTGTGGATTTTGTTTTTCTTGCCTAAATGTATAACCTTACTTTTTTCACCATTGAATTTCATAATCTGGATAAGAATTCACTAGTTCCTGAACTCTAGTAGTAACAGAGATGGTCCTCACTGACAAGCCAGTTAAAGTAGGTCAGAATTAGTCTGGGCTGCTAAGGCTACTTGAAGTTCCAGTGATAAAAATGAACCTTGGAATATCTTCCAGCTTCACCAGGGAGACTGGAATCCTTCCAGTACAGATTTATACAATTTCTAGACCAAATAGGTATCATCTTGTTAGCTGCTAAATGGGCATCATCTTGTTAGTGTCAAAAGAAAGCAGGACCTTTCTTTCTTTCTTTCTTTCTTGCTTGCTTGCTTGCTTGCTTGCTTGCTTGCTTCCTCTTTTAGTGTAGCATCTATTGCTACAAAAATCACAGAAATAGGGGAATAGGCTATGTGCTTTGGTCCCTGCCTTTGTCTGAAGGTCCAGGGAAACTTTCTAACAAGGAAGAAATAGCCATTCAGCTTCACAGAAACAAAGGAGAAGCAGCCTTACTGCTTGCAGAGTTTAAAAAAAAACAAAATCAGGGGATGGAAAGAGATGCTTTTTGCAGGGTCCATGAGCAGAGAATAAGTTAACAAGAGGAGAATGCTTCACCTAACTTGAGCAAAATAGTCAACTCTTACTCTGAAGTAAGAGTTGAATGGAATATGAGGTTCTAGGTCAGACGATGGTCCATTGGCTTCATAGATTCTTTCTTTCCCTGTCTATAGAACAACTAGCTACTGTCAACCAACAGATGATAACAGCTTGGCAGCCCCACAACCCCAGGGTTGCCCCAGACATGAGAAGGGAAGGGTTTGTGTCAGCCACCTAGAGTTGTGGCTAGAATGGAATAAAGGTCTGAAGACCATCTGTCCAGAAGGATTCAAGATAGCTCAGTTAGAAAACAGTTTTGAATCAACATTAGAAAATATAGGTGTGGGGTGCCTTTGCAATGGGGTGAGAATGGGTGGACAATGCCATCCATTTCTCCATTCAGGAAATGATGATGGTTCTGTATTGGCAATAGGCCATGCAGAAAATGGACCTCTACCTAATCCTGCTTTATAATTTGTGTGTGTGTGTGTGTGTGTGTGTGTGTGTGTGTGTACCTCTACAATAAAAGATACAAAGAGGTTACTGGCTAATGAAACAAAAAAGTAACAAATTAAAACAAAAATCATTCCTCTTCAAGAACATCCAGTTCCTAGAACTGATATTAATAATGGTCTTGTTAGAGCATTTTGATTTTGCTTAATTTTATATGAGAGAGAGAGACAGAGAGAGAGAGAGAGACAGACAGACAGACAGACAGACAGAGAGACACACACACAGAGAGAGAGAGAGACAGAGAGAGAGAGAGAGAGAGAGAGAGAGACAGAGAGAGAGAGACAGAGAGAGACTTTATACTTTAAAGAGGAAACAAATTCTACCTGGCAAACCTCCTCAAAGAAAGACCCCTCAGGTGTGCCACAGGCAAAGAACAGAAATGAAGGGCTTTGAATTTCTTGCTGTAAACAAGTTAAATGATTTAAAAACACATACATGTCTCTTTAAAGAGCTGGAGTTTGATTGAGTGGGTTTATTTTCATAATGTTTCTTAACTGAAGGCGTGTGTGGTGTGGTGGAGGAGGGGGGACCTTCACTCTTGATGCCAAAGAAATATTAGAGACAAAGCTGGGAAAATGGTTTTTCCATTATTTCTCCTGGAAAACTCTATCTGCCCATCATAAGTCAACAAACAACAGGCTGATTGACAAGTTAAAATGTTTAGTTTAGCCTGCAAACCACACAAACTGCCTGTACATTTTCTTGCATAGGAGAGCGATGTAAAAGAGATGTAAAACAAACAAACAACCTCTTCCACCTTTGCCTGTCATCCAGTTCCTCCCCTTGTACATGATCTGGGTGGCAATCACACAACCCAGCCTACAGTCGCTCTTGAAACAGCAGGTCTTCTCTAGCCTGTTGGAAGAAAAAAGGCTCAAGTCAATGGCATCCCAATGAAGGCTCTTTGGGCTTATCCAAGCAGCAGCAAGGCCTTTCCCTGTACTAGTCTCAGTGAGGAAGGAGAGAAAAAGTAAACCCAAATCAATTCTGGGTGGAGATTTTGGTGCTCTCTGAGATAGGTTGCTTTTTTTTTTTGCAGATGTTCATTACCCAATGAGGTGACATCATCAAGTGTTAGGTTCTGGATATATTTCTGGATATAGTTTCACTTCTGGATACACTTTTAGACTGGGCTCATCCAGCACTGTGAACCATGGGTCGTTTTTATCAAGGTTGAACACTGACAGTGGTCTGGTTGGACAAACATTTGTCTGAAATGTTATAGGGTTTCCTGCTTGAGCAGGGGGTTGGTCTAGAAGACCAGTCCAAGGTCCCTTTCAATCTATTTTATAAATGACACTAGGCCATTAATTAACTTTTACAAAATGCAATGTCAAAAACACCAGAGATGGATTATCTTTTGGTTCCTGCAGGACACATTTTAAGTTGTGGTAGAGACCGTAGAGGGAATAATATACAGGGTTTAAGTTACTGACTGCTCAAGGCATTTCCTGTATCAACCCTGGTTGGGCTGAGATGACCACTTTGGTCCTATAAGTCGGTTCTAAGGATTACAGTAATGGCAGGAAAGGATGTTGTTGATTTTTAGTGATTTTTGGCCATTTGACCATCAAAGTTTGGAGAAGAGGATTTGACATCCTTGACCTCTAATGACATATTCTGATCATACATGATGGATGACATAGTCTCCTCATAATGATATATTCTCATGAAGTAGGATATAAATAGAAGGCATAATACAAGAAGTGGTCCAGACCCCACACAATCCCAGTGGAGATGGAGGATATACATGATCAGAATTTCAAGCTGGGGGACTAAATACCCAATGCTGGAAATAAGAAAGCTTTAGATTTTAAGGAAATGTTCAATCACTAGGAGGGTCATAAGTGCACATCAAAATGTACATGTGGGACAGAGTGAGGCATTTTTTATGACCATGATTTTTTATTTATTTATGTGCATTTATTTATAAGATTTATAAGGCTGCCCAATTTATACAGCATAAAAATAAACAAGAAATCAAAGAAGAAAATAAATCAGAGATGACAATAATAAATGATACAATATATAAATACCAAATATAAAATGTTCCATCCGTTTAAAGAATTATAGATTCCTGACAATATATCCTAATTTAATGATTATATGGAACTTTTCAAACCATGTTTCAACGAGTTATGTATGCACACCTTTGGCTAATAAAATGACTGGGCACAAAAAATCTTCACAATTCAAATATGAAAAAAGCCCAGCTAATTCACACACAGAGAGAAACTAGAGCCACAAAGGGATAATTAAATAAATAATTATCCGCAAGTAAGCAGTATTTCTATCATAAATAGAATAAAGTAATTTATACATGTTGGTGAGGTGGGGGCGGAGAGAGAAAAAGAGAGATACATATTTTGTCCTGTTATTTTTCAATTGCAACTAGCATTTGAAAACATGCTGTTCCCAACCTGGAAGAAAAATTAATGTTTCAAGGCCAGGAACTCTTGAGAGACCTATCATTCATGAATGTAACCATTCCCCCTTTAAGGTATCCAAGTAAGTGACCATCAGCACAATTTGTGGTAATGAATTCTCCCAAGTTAATTACGTGCTCTATGAAGAAGCTCTTGCTTTAGTCTGTTCTAATTAGCTTCATTGAATGACACCCCACTCTCCCACCCTGCTCCAATTGTAGTGTTTGTAAAAGCAGAAAGTTTCCTCTTTCCTTTCTCCATGCCAATTATATTATATTCTAATATAAATCTAATTATATTCACCTCATTATTTCTTTCTTCAGCCACCTGTTAGGCTAAACAGTCCTAAATAATTTTAGACCCCTTTTTTTTAATAAGAAGGATGTTTGAGACTCTGATCATTCTGTACTTTTCCCTAGCTCTTAAATCTACAGTATTTTTCAATTGTGTCCATCAGAACTTTACACGATGTTCCAGACACAATTGAGTCCAAAGTTTCTGTTGCTAAATGAGACATTTGTTAAGTGAAGTTTTGTTCAATTTTATGATTTTTCTTGCCACAGTTGTTAAGTGAATCACGGCAGGTATTAAGTTAGTAACACCGTTGTTAAATGAATCTGGATTCCCCATTGACTTTGCTTATGAGAAGGTTGCAAAAGGTGATCACTTTGACCCTGGGACACTGCAACTGTCATAAGTATGAGTCAGTGGCCAAGTGTCTGAATTTTGATCACATGAGCATGAGGATGCTGAAATGGTCGTAAGTGTGAAAAACGGTCATAAGTTACTTTTTCAGTGCTGTAACTTTGAACGGTCACTAAATGAACTGTTGAAGTCAAATACTACCTGTACAATATTTTATTATCAGTTTTTGTTTCAGTTCTTTTTCTCATGATTTCTAGGATAAAATAAGCCTTTTTTTTACAGATGCTGCTCAATAAATTGATCTCTTCACTGAGTTATTCACTATAATCCTGATTTTTTTCCCCTTCAGTTTGGTTACTGATAGTTTAGACCTCATCACTGAATATGTATGAAGTTTGGAGATCTTGTTCCAATATATATCATGTTAAATTTACTTAAACTTAATTGCATTTGCCATTTGATGGATCATTCTCATGATTTAAAACATTTCTTCAGTTACTTTTGTTTTCATTACCCTGAGTACCTTGATATCATACAAAAACCTGACCAACCCAATACTTACTCATAATTCAAGATCACCTATGAACAAGTCAAAAAGCATCCAATCCTTTTTTTAAAAAAAAAAAACCCTGCCAGAAAGTAAAGATTAGAAATAAATGGTCAATTTTCTTAGTGGAGGGAAGGGTTTTTCTTCTAAAGATTTCAATCTTTACTTTCTAGCAGGTGTTGTTGTTGTTTTTTTTCTTGTTGTTGTTAAATTAGGTAGCAATCTATAAAAAAACCTCTTCTTGTTCCATGACTGCTAAATTTACTCAAGAACTATTGATGAGGAAATTTATCAAAGTTTGTTTATCAAATTCTGTGAAAATCCAAAGTTCCATCCACCTGCTTTCTGAGTCTCTAAGCAATTAAAGTTTATGAAGCAGGGAATTTCTCTGCAGAATCTGTATGCCAAAGTCTTGTCCCCTATTCATTCATTCATTCATTCATTCATTCATTCATTCATTCATTCATTTGATAACTGTTTATAGCACTTTGCTCAGGATAGATGATACAAGACCAAAATGTAGTTTCCCCAACCCTGGGATCTTTTTAAAAAATTGGCGCTCCTTTAACTACTTTCCAATTGTCTGGGATAGAGGGACATGTCTTACGTTGTCATATTTTGTGTAGCAGATCATTAATTTCTTAAGGAACCTTTGGGTGGAAGCCCACAAGACCTGGTAATTTTATGATATCTTCAAATGGATGGCCTCTTCCTGGACTGAATTTGTGAGACTTGGGTCAGGAGCTTGCAATTGCAGGCAAGAAATGGGAGTTATGTGACTTGCAAGAACTTCAAAGCCAAATAGAGACTGTGACTTTGTGGGAAAGCCACAAAGAAAAATGAAGAACAATGCAACAAGTCTACCAAAGGTATATACCTTCTCAGTGGCACTGGGCAATCAATAGTTTTGTATGGATTCCCCTCTAGCTGAGCTGTGCCTGTGAGCCTATCGCCAAGTCTAGCCTAGGACTAGAGCCAAACTGTGAAGTGTCAGGAGATCAATGATTTATTGCTGAGTCCTAGACGTTGACACTATGGAACCCATTTCAGCTGAACCTCAATTATTGTGTTTAAAACAACTTCCAGGCATTTCAAAGAAATGCATTGCACCAAATACAAACCTCCACTTTATGCTAAACAAGCAGCTCTGCATTTGACACTTTATGCAATAAACCACCAAGAAATCTCTCCCCAACCAATAGTCTATATTCATATTAGCTATTGCTGATAACTTGATTTTCCTCTTTAGGAACACTGTGACTTCAAAGATAACCCTATGTTATAGTTTTATACACTGTAGAGTTTTGGTTTCTCTGTAGTTTTTAAGTTCGACTTGAACCTGTCTGGAGGTAGGAGATCAGTGTGAGATCTTCCTTTTGTTCCCTTACCTCACTAATCTTCCCTGGTCCTCTTTGCTTGTACGTTGTCCTCTCCACTTTCTAAAGAGTACAATGCTTTGATGGTCATGAACTCTCAAAAAATTCAGGAGGGAAGACAGATTCAAAGTGATATTGTTTTACCAGAAGATATTGCTGGGTTGTATTTCTATATATTTACATCTGTCTTATATATTATCTTTCTCTCTATCTGTTTCTATCTCCCTATATATAATATCACTTTAGTTTTCATCCGATTCCACATACATTTACGTGATTCATTTTTCAATCAGAACAGACAAAAAAGGGGCACTTACCCTTATTAAAGGCATGGGAACTATCTTGACTTTTTTAAAATTGTGAAAGTTAAAAAAGGAAACTATCAGATTCCTATATTCTTAGTATGCAACATTGGAAAATGTTCCACACAACTGCAATATATATATTTACAGTTGACAATAAGCAGCACAGCAGCTTAGATATCAATAAAAAGGAAAACACTCCAATTTGTTTAAGAAACTTTGCCATTTGGCCAAGTTATTAGAGAAAGAAAAATTGTGCATCTGTTTTCCAGCGTGTAGTTTTAGATAACAAACAGATCTTCCTGGCTGATGTCAACAGTGCAAAAAGAACTCCTCCAGTTTTGGCACTTCTTGTACATTTATGCAGTCAATGCATATTCGGTTTGTTTAGTTTCTTCATTTGTTTGCTTTCGCACTGAGATGAGGAACCCACTAAAGGCTGTTTCTCTACATGGGAAATCAACTGTGTGTGGTAAAAGTGACTACGACTCTGGACATCACTGAAATCAAAGGGTGAAAATCCAACCAGTGTAACAAAAAGAACAACATAGGCTTTAAAAGGATATGTGACCCTTCTCCCAACATAGCCTTGTTTGTTTCTAAGCATTTTTGGAAGGCCAAATAATGAATTTTCAATGTGTTATAAATCACCCACAATATCTTGCAAAGAAGAAAGTGAAGGTCATATTTGTTATGGAAACAGGTCTTGTGATTAGAGAAGAAATGAAAGAGCCAGAATTGTTCAGATATGCCTAGCATAATTTCAGCAAAAGATTGAAATCCACATAATTATATATGGTCTATTTTGAAAGATAGCCTTGCTTGAAACGTGATACACAATGGACAGAGAGTTATGTTTCTTTAGTATTACTTATTTATCTGGGTTGACTCACTCATGGTTACATGAACTGGGTGTCAATGGGTATTGAGTTTGAAGTTCCTACTATTGCTGTGTTTTGATTTGAAATTAATAATATTTATGTTGAACAGACATAAGCTATCTGACTATATTTCCAACATTTTCACTTTATCAAGGTATCAAGAATTCTAAACTCTGCCCAAGGGGGAAGGCAGAAAAAGAACATTTGACAAACATAATTAATATTTGATAGTGAGTTCCTAATATGTTCTATTCATCATTTCAATCAACTGGTTTTGAGAGAGGGCTAGAAAAAAGGTCTCTAAAATATAGCCAATCTCTTTGAATTTTGTTCATTATCAACATTTCTGTTGGCTTTTCTTTTTGATTTTATATTATACTCAAGTGTCTATAATTAATTCAGACTTGCAAATATTTGAATAATATCAAATGTGTTATCTGCATCCTTTTATTTCACTGCTACTGTATTCTTATTACTTTTGTTTAATAAGAAAATAAAAGATGCATTCAGATTTGTGCTAAATAACCAGTTTCAACTGAGTGACTAAAGTTTCAACCACAACACCTTCCAAGGTCTCTGAAGATCCCCAAATAATGTTCAACATGAGATGTTGCTATACAAAAAGTCACAACTTTTATTCATTTAACTCATTAAATTTAGGGTCTGTCCAACTCCAGATGAATCTGAGCAACTCACATTATAATGTATTATAAAACGAACAAATAAATAAGTGAAAGAGAACAAGATGGGATCTGGTCACTCTGTATAATCTTAAACAAAGACACAACTAACAAGAGGTTCTATTTATTTCAATCTAAGGCATGGGACAACAACTAAAACTTCAAGGATTTATAGAATGCTAACAGGACATAGGACAGTGCTTCTCAATCTTTTCTTCACCATGGATTCCCTTTAAATACTTTTTGTGGCCACAAAGCATCAAGACTTAACTCAAGATTTAAATCATAACATTTCTTCAAGCCTTTCTGGATCTTCTTTCTTGGCCCACAGGTTGAGTACTACTGGAGTAGGAGACTCAGAATTTCCAGGAAGATCTCATTCCAGGGCAGATGATCTCAAATGATAATATATGGGGCAGATGATCTCAAATGATAATATATGGGGAGGACAAACGGCCAAAAGCAGCATTATTTTCATTTCTCACTTCTTTCATTTGTAAACTGCCTGAGACTAAGACCGGTAGTAAGACTGCAACTGAATAACACTATAGAAGGTACTGAGAAAGTGTTATGGCAAAGTGTTTTTCGTGTGGTGGAAAAGCTGAGAAAAAAATAACTTGTGTTTCTTCCACAGCAGAAGTATACACCCAGTTCAGAACTTTGTATTTTGTCATGGATGTGAGAAATAATATAATCATCTCAATTTATCTGCCCACCTCACCTCTGTGACATACACCTATCATGATAGAGATGGAAGCTTCTTTCTGTTTGTCCAACTGCTTTTCAGTTGACTAGCTCATGCATGGAAACACCATGGAAAATTCTTGAATTTTCTGAAATTTGGTAACTATCCTTCACTCTAAAATTGTTGCATGCACAACAATCCTTTGATCCAGGTTAGAACTACAGATTCATTTTGCATCACCTACTTTTTCACTACAATCCCAACAAGCCAAACCAATGGCAAAGGATTATAGGAACTATAGTCCCCAATATCTAGGGGACATCAGATTGTGTGTCCTTGTTTCAGATAGATTCCTTTTAGTTAGTTAAGATCCAGATTCACACTCCTGTATAATTTGGCGGTATGTTAATCCTAGAATATAAATCCACAGCTAATTCCATTAATTTTATTTTTAATGTGATGCATATAGGCTCCTCTTGTGCAAGTCAGTCATTTTATTTTATTTTATTTCCTCTATTCCTTTCCACCCCTGATATTTTGGAAATATATCAGCACATTACCTTCAATCAGGTGTTGTTTCTGGTCAGCAAACATACCACCCACCTTGTCCAGCAGAATGCTTCATTTCTGTTGCCTTCATCGAACTGGGCCCATCTTTCTCCACAATGCTGCCTTTGCTTTATGGAGCCCACCATTTTCTTTTCTTTTCTTTTTCTTTTTTTTTTAAAGGGAGGGGGATTAATAAATTTGCCAGCCAAGATACATGGCCCTGCTATTAGAGGCAGCCCTGATATACAGCCTCTAATGAGGGCTAAATTCTAAAGGGAATTGGGTTTTCTTTTTCCTTGCTTCTTTCGTCTCTCTGCTCTGAACATGTGGTTAGGGGAAGGCAGTTAACTGTGGTTTGCTTAGGGCAGCCAATATAAGCAGACTTGATACCACATGGATTGCTGGAAGGGCTCACGGGCTATTTCATGGAGTGCTATGAATCAAGGGATCTCCAGTAGACCAAGACATGGCTCAGACATGACAGAATACAGTAGGTAGCCCACCGCTGTGGAGTCACTGAACGCCCATAACATGAACTTCGGAGGTGTGGCTTCTTGTACTATGCCTATTACTATATTTATTTCCTAAAAACTCAAGTTGTATGTTTGCAGCATAGTGGGCACACTCACCCACACCACCGATAAGTTGATTGTAAAGAAAAATAATGATTAATGCCGTTATCAAAATTGTTCATACTTGCCTTTAATGAACGAATGGTTTTGAGTCACAAATGTCTTTTTCGCTGCAAGTGGAAATATACTTTTATTGTGCAAAGAAGCCTGAACTAATTTTCCTGCTAATCTCTACCTCACGTTCAATCACACTCTTTCAGATAGGCCTTTGATTAATTGGGACTGAAAGGGAGGGAAGAAACCAGAAAATCCTATTAGTGTTTGTTAATCGTAGAAAATCAGAATATTAAAATTTGGTAACATATTCCAAGCCTTGTTACCAGCAATAAACATGGCTTTTAATGTTAAGCAAATCTAGGAATTAGGATATTTCCCAAAATGTCTAGATTTTCAGTTTTCCTTCTAACTATTTGTCTTAACATATTCCATTATTTAGCATGATACATAATGCTCCAAACCTGCTGTAATCAATATTTTTTTTGTATACCCTCAACTTTCTGAATCGGCCTACAGATAGTCCTCGACTTATGACCACAATTGAGCTCAAACTTTCTGTTGCTACCTGAGCAGTGGTGGGTTGCCCCGGTTGGCACCGGTTCCATAGAACTGGTAGTAAAACTGGCAGGAGGCTCCGCCCACTGACCCCAACGTCATGAAAATGCTTCTGCGCATGCGCAGAAGAGCGCGCGTGTGGCCCCATTGCAAACTGGTAGTAAAGGTAAGTAGAACCCACCCCTGTACCTGAGGTAATTGTTAAGTGATTACTTAACATTTTACAATCTTTTGTGCCACACTTGTTAAACGAATCTGCAGTTGTTAAGTGAATCACTGCCATTATTATGTGAATCTGGCTTCCTCTATTGATTTTGCTTGTTGGAAGCTGACAGGAACGTTACAAATGGTGACTGCATGACCCCAGGACAGTGCAACAGTCATAAATAGTATGTCCAAATTTTGATCAGGTGGCCATGGGGATGCTGCAACAGTTATAAGTGCAAAAACTGGTCACGTCACTTTTTTCAGTACTTTTATAACTTTGAACCATCACTAAACATATCGTCAAGGGCTACCTGTATTTATTTAGCTTTTTTTTCTTCATGTGTAGCTCTTTCAAATATCTTAAGTAATTTTTTTCTTGGAATAGGCATTATTGAAATGGTTTGCTAATTTGCACCTTCTCTTGCACCTTAATTTTTCCATAAGGGAAAATACATTGATCTCTTGCAGTCTCTAGGCCACGGGTGTCAAACCTGCCACGTCATGTTGCCATCACGTGATGTTTCACAGCATTTTTCCCCTTCGTGGAGGTGGGGTGGGCGTGGCCTGTGCATGACGCATGATGCATCCAGCCCACGGGCCATCAGTTTGACACCCCTCCTCTAGGCCATGTAATCTTGGTCTATGTTTAATGCCATAGAACTGTTAGCATCCTGTCTCTTCTCCTGCAGCTTTAAACAGAATAGTTGTTTAGTTTAAATGCAGCTGGATAGTTAATCTATTGCCTGTCTTTATGTTCTGATTAACCTTTATAATGAAAAGAGACTACTATAATAACTAAAGTTGAGAAACAGAATAGGAAAGGGATTGGTGGAAAGATGTATATTGTTTCCATTATCTGTTTAAGTTAAACTATACATAAATATAAAAGTAGGAAGACTGGAAGAGATGGTTGAAATCCAGACAAGAGGGCAAACTACTTACAATTCCAGATGACACAATTTTGTTAACCAAACATTGAAAAAGGATTTAGAAGAGTTCATTATGAAAATAAAAATGGGAAATTAAACATCTGGATGAATATTAAATGTTATAAATATAAAATAGTTTATAAATATTAAAGAATTGTCAACCAGCATGCTTAGCACTGCTCACGGTAAAGAAGTAAAAATGATAGATAGTTTTGTTTTCTTGGGCACAAAACAAGATAGAGATAATGTGCTGGAAAAGTAAATAAAAATTATTTTTGAAATCTGGATTTGGACATAGCTATAGCAATAGCAATAGCACTTAGACTTATCTACTGCTTCACAGTGCTTTACAGCCCTCTCAAAGTGGTTTATAGAGTCAGCATATTGCCCCCCAAAATTTGGGTCCTCATTTTACCCATCTCGGAAGGATAGAAGACTGAGTCAACCTTGAGCTGGTGAGATTCGAACTTGCAAACTTCTGGCAGCTGGCAGTCAGCAGAAGTACCCTGCAGTACATAGCTAGTAAGAATAACATGAAGTCTAAGAAGAATCAGTCAAACAGTACTAAACAAAATAAAGATGGGTCCACCAAAGCATTGATCAGAAAGAAGAAATTCACAAGAATTTAGCCTGACTTGAAGGACCCTGACAAGTTAAGTCCTGTAACCACTTATAATAGTTTCCCTTAATGTGGTGTCTTTTAGTTTATTGGACTTCAGCCCTTGTGATTTCAAACCAATATGGAAATTACAGGAGTCCAATATATCCAGAGGGTATCAGGCTGAAAAAGGCTGGTTAATGGTATTAGATACATGCTTTCTTTCTTCAAAAGAAAATTGGTAGAATTTGCAAAGTTTATATATATATATATATTTAATAGTCCTGGAAGACTCTGCATGCCTGCAGATCTGCTGCAAATCATTCTGTCATGATCAGAATTTTGATAATATGGCAGGGAGAAACATTTTAATAATAAGGCAGTGAGAAACACAAATAAGGAAATTGTGAATGGGAGAAAAAAAGGAATCCGAATTTCCCTTTTCACTGCATCAAAGATACAAAGAGCACTTCTGTTATGGCAAGAAGATTATGAAATTAAAATTGGGCAGAAAACCTGTCAGCTGCTGACTTTCCACTCCACTTTTACATGTTTTATGATTTCCATTTTCAGGGATAGTACGTTCTGTAACATATAGTAAGTACTAATGATGTTTTTCCTGGTTGTTGGGGCAATGGCCTACAAAATATTTTACACATGATCGTGATGTGATACAGCATCTTTTTTGGTAAAATTGGGAGGGGCGGAGTGAATCAAGCTGCCAACATGGCTTTAACATGTTGTGGTTCATTTCACGGAGCTTGTTCAATCTTTACATTCATGTATTTTCAGTCATCCAGAGGAAAATTGCCCCCTGATTGTTATTAGTACAAGTAGCAGCAGTAGTAGTATGCGAATATGAATGTGAAAAATGGAACAGGAAATTGCCTTGTTTTACTAACATTCAACACCACCTCCTGATGATCTGATTCCATGAATCCTTGACCTTGTGCTAAATTATGATGATGATTATTTACAATATTAAGTTTGAACTCTGCCAACTTCCACACATGCTAGACATTTATCATAACAGGAGGCTAACTAAACATCATACAGTTATTCTTGCTGTTACCTCGACGATAGCAATAATAAAGGCAACTGTGACATCTTGCTGTGGCTGATACAGAAGCATGGAAGCAAATGAATGCATTTGAACTAAATTAAGGAGCAGAACAAAGCAGTGAGATTGGGTTTCTCCTTCTGGAAGAAATAGAAGGCACATCATCTCTATGGCTTTATAGCATCAGATAGAAGAGAGTGCTAAAGAAAGGACAATTCAACACAAAACAGAAATCATTTCCCTACAGGCTGTTTCTAATTCTTAAACAACAGAAGCACAAGCTTCATGTCTTGGGGTTAAATTTCATGTGAAGTTAATTGTGTCTAAGTGTTTAAAATGCAGTGTTTCTATCAACTATGTTTTAGAATAAGAAAAACAGGATTTAGGCTTGGAGCAAAATTACACCTCCCTCATAACTAATCTACTTTGCACACAGCAGTAAAACATGTCTTATTTAAACCACTGTTTGTTGAGTAAGCCACAATTGCTGGAGAAATACAATGTATAAACCGCAGTGGCTGAGGTCCCACAACAGGCCAAACCAAAACTATACAAACCTCATAATAGCTAAGTGCAATGTGTAAATCCACAGATAGTAGTCTTGTTGGCAATAATGAGGATTTATTTGACAGGCTTAATTCCAGATTGTGCAAGGTTCATTTTCATTGGGATAGTGATGGAAGAAAGATTAAGCACACCCTCTCCTTGCCATCTCTGATGCCAGTAAGGCAGGAAATTGAAGAGGTCTGGGCGCCTACTGGGTAGAATGAACAGAAGGGGTACAAATAAATTTCTCAGGACTGCTTTTCAATTTGTCCAACATATCAAAATAATGCCATTATTTCATAGTGCAACTCCCAGTATTATAGTTTGCATACTATTTGATATACTGTGAATCATTTGGTGTTGGAAGGATTCAAACTGAATAAATAAAATAATTAAGATTTCTTGGCAACAGCTTAGAATTCTGATGTTTACAGTAGGAAGGCATCTTATTGGCAAAGAGTGGCTTAAAATGATTGAATTTGTCTCTTTGTATTCCGCTCTTTTTTCTAGATGTCAGCTAATGATAAACAATTCTGCCTCAGACTTGGATATCTTTTATCTGACCATTGTCTTGCTTGTGGCTCTTCTTCTAGTTTTTCATTCTGATGATAATGTCATGTTATATATAATATTATACAGGTAGTCCTTGACTTACGGCTACAACTGAGCCCACAATTTCTGTTGCTAACTGAGACAGTTGTTAAGTGAGTCTTGTCCCCTTTTTATGGCCTTTCACAGTTGTTAAGTAAATCACTGCAGTTATTAAGTTAATTACACGGTTATAAGTGAATCTGGTTTCCCAATGGACTTTGCCTGGTCACAAAAAGTGATCACATGACTCTGGAATAAGATTAGATTCACAGAGTTGGAAGGAATTTGTAGGTCATCTAGTCCAATCTCCCACCCAAGCAGGAGTCCCTACACCACTTCTGACAAATGGCAGTCCAGTCTCTTCTTGAAAGCCTCCAGTGATGAAGCTCCCACAACTTCCAAAGGCAAGCTGTTCCATTGGTTGACTTTTCTCATTGTCAGAAAATTCTTCCTTATTTCTAGGCTGAATCTCTCCTTGATCAGTTTCCATCCATTATTCCTTGTCTGGCCTTCAGGTGCCTTGGAAAATAGCTTGACCCCTTCCTCTCTGTGGCAGTCCCTCAAATATTGGAACACTGCTATCATGTCTCCCCTGGTCCTTCTCTTCACTAGACTAGCCATGTCCAGTTCCTGGATCTGTTCTTCATATGTTTTAGTTTCCAGTCCCCTAATCATCCTGGTTGCTCTCCTCTGCACTTTTTCTAGAGTCTCAACATCTTTTTTATAGTGTGGTGACCAAAACTGGATGCAGTATTCTAGGTGTGGTCTTACTAGGGCTTTATAGAGTTATATTAGTACCTCACTTGATCTTGACTGTATCCTTCTGTTAATGCAATTTAGGATTGCATTGGCTTTTTTGGCTGCGGCCGCACACTGCTAGCTCATATTTAACTGGGACACTGTAACTGTACTGTCATAAATATGAACCAGTTGCCAAGCATCCAAATTTTGATCACATGACCATGGGGATGCTGCAATGGTTGTAAGTATGAAAAACAGTCATAAGTCACTTTTTTCAGTGCTGTTGTAACTTTGAATAGTCACTAAGCAAAAAGTTGTGAGTTGAGGACTACCTGTAATGTTATGGCATGGAAAACAAGTATTGGCTAACATATATTTAATCCTGTAACAGACAAACTTTGGATCCTGCATACCAGTAGTGGGTTGCTCTTGGTTTGGTCCGGTTCTTATGAACCGGTAGTAATGGCAGCGGGAGGCTCCGCTCACCCACCCAGACATCATCATGAACAATTTGCGCATGTGCAGAAGTTCCCATTGCAAACCAGTAGTGGAGGTAAGTAGAACCCACCCCTGCTGCATACCCAAGATTACCTCAAAAACCACTTTCCCCCATACTATCCTCCAAACAAGAGAGGATGGTTTTTGGCTTTGCTCTGAGGTTTGCAATCCCCAGAGGTCATTTTCTATGTTCTATAAATCTACAGCCTGACTTTTTAATTTTCGCCATTAAAACAGATAGTTTTTTTTTTTAAAAAAATGTTTTCATGAACTCTAATTCTAAACAATTTGTGATCCACCCTGGAAGTTCTCTGTAGGAAGGAGAAAATATAGGTTAAATCAGTATGGCCAAGTCAGTCTGAAACACCAATAACAAGTTTCTTCAGGCTGTTGTCTTACCTGTAACCAGCCATACATTGTGTGAATATTTAACCCAAATATTTGACTTAGTGGGCCATCCAAACCCATTTTGGCTTTACAAAAACTGGAAACTATAGCTTTAAAAGCTTGTTTATAAATTCCAGTTTCTCCTTCACTCATGGTTTCATCAAGCCGGACTGGCATAAATTTTCAGTTTATCTAAATTCTATGCTGAGGATCTTAATTGATGAGCCAAATCGGTTTAATTATTTTAAATTATTTTTATTTCACATTATATGTATGTTATTCTGACTGTTCACCGCCCTGAGTCCTTCGGGAGAAGGTTGGCATAAAAATTAAACAAACAAACAAACAAATAAACAAACAAACAAACAAACAAATGTAAAGGTTGACATTTGAGACAGATTCTTAAATTATTCAGATGCATTTGAAAATGCCATTTACTGACAATATCTGCCTGGTGATTTTGAACCTTATTCTTTTAACATGTCCCAATATCAGCTACTCTGTTGAGATCTGTCAAAAAAAAATGATTCATCATTTTTTGTTCATGCTGGTTTAGCTTGAAAACAAACAAGCCAATAAAGTTTTTAAAAACACAATTTTTAAAAACCCAGCCATGTCCCCATTTTCCCAAGAGAATTCCAAATTGGATTAATATTCTTATCTGATCTTAAAGCATTTGTCATCTGGTAATGGAGCCTGTAGGGACATTTAGCTAACTGCAGAGTTGCCAATCTTTTTCAGTTTGGGGAAACTGTTTTATTATTCTTTTACTTTCAAATATAGGTGAAATTAGACTGAAGGAAATCGGCATCTTTCACTTGCAAACTCTTATTTCACCAGAACAATTGTTATTACTGTTACTACTCTTCTAGGAATAATTCCTTGCCAAGATCAAGAGACGCCTAGTAGCCATCTGGAAGTAATGGATTAAAGTGTAAAAAGGTCTACTTCTACTCCCTCCTCCTTTTTTTTTTTTAAACTGACCTCTTGTACTAACCAAATTGACACCCTTCCTCCAGCTGAAGTAAACATCTATAAATGACTATCATTGCAGGAAAACATCATTTATCAAAACAAAAACAGGGTGTTTTGTTTTGCGGTAAAGCTCCTCTGTTTTGGACCAAATTATTCTACTTCTCTAAAATGCAATTAGAAGAATGTTCTCTGATTCCATCATCTTCCTAAAGATCATTTTCATAGGCCTCTAGTTATAAATAGCCAAGTAAATAAAAAGTTTCTTATTGTTCTTAATGGATGCAATAAAATGATTGCCTCTGGTAAATAAAATGACCATATCAAGTTGCCAAATAATGAGGTATAAATAAGATTAAATTATGTGGATCTTATTTTTATCTATATTGATTCTCATTTGTTGTTACTAACAAGTTTCAATAAAACAATTTCATATTGTTGTTCCATTCTTACATTCTCTGATGCAAAGTGACTGTGCTATTATTAAAGGATTCACATTTTATACAACAATTGAAATATACATATATATAATAAATCTCTGTAGATTTGATATTAGCATTGGATGCTTCCAAGGCATATATTCAAGATTGTATTACTGTTTATACTTCGTAGAAAAAGAAGACTAAAATGACTAAATGAGACATTTTCAAAAATAAAGTAAAGCATTAAGTTTTGAGTATCTGTGAAAACAAGTTACACCAGAGTTGGAACTTAATCCCTCCATATAGTCTTGATACATCCTTGAGAACAGAATATTAATTGAATCAAGTACAACAATGATATTGAAAATGAGGGTAATTTTTTTCATAAATTATTGGCCTCTCAGGAGAAATAGCAAAAACCAAAATGTTATATCTGCTATGAAGAATGCTAACGGCAAAATATCTAATGGTATGATCTGATGAAATCAATATTTTTAATTTATACTTTATTTCCTAACACATATGGCTTTATATTATGGAGGACAAAATTAATTATTTTTAAGATAATGCAGTTCTTCCAAAGATTACACTGATTGAGCTGTTTATCTAGCTGCATGTTTATCTCTTCAGGAAATAATATATTGATTATGTACCATTTAGCTGTTGTTTGACTCCTAGAGACCACATAGATAGGCTTTTTACAGAACTTTCTATCCCCAACATGGTATTTCAGGTTTTCCAATGATACACCCACAATTGTTGACAGGAAATAATATACATGGTTGAACTATGTTCCCCCTCAAGTCTTGCTGAGCTACCTCATTGGGAGGCAAGAGCAGTTCCTAGGAGGAATGAGCAAAGAACTGTAGGAGGAGTACACATCACCACTACCACAATGAGGCACCAAAGCAGGACTGAAAAACAAGGGTGCTAATGGAACCTGCAAAAAAGATACTAGAATAGTAATTCCATCTGCCTATGAGTTAGTGGTGTAATACACTGAAAATAAGTCATTTATTTATTTTCATGTATTTATTTTTTGCAGAATGACTCTAGGTCTTAATTGAACTGTATACAATAGCAGATTTTTATAACAGAGAAAGTAAAGTGAAATGCTCTAATCAAGATCAATACACATGAATTTCAAACCTAATTAAACACACAAGATTTGGAAATCTATAATTTTCACATTAATTAAAGCTGTCCCTCTTACAACCCACCACATTTTTTTGAAGATCATTTACCCTTATATTCTTAGCTGCAACTGCAAGTAAACCATCTGAATATTAACATAAATAGCATTAGATAGTAAATTGCAGTTGATCTCTGTGGGCGCTTTAACAGATACCTCTCTAATCTGTGAGGTGGCAAATTTCATTTGGAACTACAAGTTACAAAACAATGCCTAATGAATAATATCTTCGATTGATTGATTGATTGATTGACTTGATTTATATGCCATCCTTCTCACAGATTCATGACTCTGAGCAGCCCTGAATAAAACCATTAAAAAAACAGTAACTACAAAAAACACTCTACAATTAAAATATTGATATGATTTTGGAAAAAAAAAACCCACAATGGACTAGAGAGAGAGCATTAGATGTTACATGCAACATAATCATCTCCTTAAATCTCCATTTCTGTGAGACCTCCCACCCTGATTATATAACTAGGGACTTCCTAGGGACTTCCAAAAGGACATCAGAGATGGGGCCAGTCTCATCTTGGGGAGAGATGATATTTCTACAGGGCAGGCATCATGTCACAAAAACCCTTTTTCCTAGGTCCCACTAGAAGTAGTTTCTTAGCAGATGGGTCCCATACCATACCTCTTCTGCTAGATATGGGATGATGGGATGAGCAGAAGTACTTGGGAAGAGGTGGTTACCAACTAGTTTCACAAATATAAATTGGTTGCCATGAAATACTTGCATATTTCCTATCAAGTAAACATAGGACATGAATTAAAATTGTAATTTGGTGCGAAGGTGAGTACATCAATGGTTATACATAGGAAGGCAAGTTAAATATCACCCTACATCTTCCTAGTTATCTAGCTGCTCTAAACAGTCTTAAATATTTTCCATGTTGTTGGAAAGAAATTATTGTCAACATGCTTGAGGTTAGTTTTTCCATACAAATGTAAACCCAGTGTTTCTTACCAAGTTGCTTTAAATAATACTGATGATCAATGGTTAGACATATTCCTTTTAAAATATTGTTTTATTTACCTAACAGTAAGGGAATAAAAATTCCACATCAGCATTAAGTAGAGCATCTGTGTTCAAGATGGGATAAAATATGCCTGACACATTTACTCTGGATTATTTCCAATTGATCCTATTCATTCAAGCCCCATATTTCTATCTCATTATGCATGGAATATATCCTTCATGCTAACTGCTGGAATGCTGTCCACCATTCCAAGTTTAAACCAATATGGTTCAAATCAATATGGTTCAAACCAAAATTACACAAACTAGCAATTTTTTTAAAAAAAAAATCAGGATACTGTTGTCAACCCTGAAGCGAACCTGGCTGAGGTCATCTTTGAGACTTCAGGGTTGCCACAAGGCAGAAGAAGAGACAGGGTGGGGGGAAAATAGATAGCTTGGGTTTGTAGTCAAAACAAAAGGTTTTCCTGTGAGAACCAAGGACAGTCCAACAGGTACTGGGGAGAGGAGGAGTGGAGTAACCAAGCAACCAGCCAGCAAATCTATTGGACAATGTGACTGATGACTTGGGGGAAGGGGGGACTTTCACTTTTTAATTAGGTGGAAACCGTGGGAACTTTCAGAATTGGTTTTCGTGAGTTGTGCCAATATGATGTATCCAATAAATTGTTCTTTGAGGAATCTCCCTGCCTCAGAGTTCTGCTTTCTATGGATACATTACTATGGAATTCTGACAAATGAATCCAGTAAGTGGCTGAGGCTACAAAAGAAATCTCTGTATCTACTATAGGTATAGAAATAAAAACAGGTAGTCCTTGATATACAACCACAATTGAGCCCAAAATTTCTGTTGCTAAGTGAGACAGTTGTTAAGTGAACTTTGCCCCATTTTATTATCTTTTTTACCACAGTTGTTTAGTGAATCACTAAAATTGTTAGTAGCAAGGTTCTTAAGTGAATTTGCCTTCCCCATTGACTTTGTGTCTCAGAAGGTCTCAAAAGGGGATCACATGACTCTGGGATACTGCAACCATCATAAATACGAGCCAATTGTCAAATGTCTGAATTTTGATCACATGACTATGGGGATGCCACAGCAGTTGTGTGAAAAACAGTCATAAGTTGCTTTTTTCAGTGCCATTGTAACTTTGAATGGTCACTAAATGAACTGTTGTAAATCCAGAACTCACTATATAAAAATGATCTTCCTACTCTTCAGGTTCTCAGTCAGCTGAGTTTGGATATAACGGCTCTTAGCCAATAGTAACCTATAATATAATAACACATATAAGTCCCACACCACCACTTCCTACTTCCTGAATTTAATTGCTAGCTTATCAACAATAAGAAAATCTGGAAAATTCAAATTTGTATCATCTCAGTGCCAAATCAGACAAAGGAATATCAATAGGTTGAAACTAAACCCTGGCAAGACTGAGTTTGGCTCTGAGTTTGGGGTTTGTTGGCTTAGGGAGAATTGCCATCTTTGATCTTGGATGGGGTGGTCCTACCCCAAACAGACCCTATACATAACCTGGGGGTTCTCCTAGACTCACAACTCCTGCTCGAAGAGCAGGTGATGGTAGCGGCCAGGAGGACCTTCGCGCAACTGCGAGTTGTGCGCCAGTTACGCCCTTTCCTGGACCGGCAATCCCTACTCACAGTCACTCATGCCTTAGTCACTTCCCATCTTGACTATTACAACACTATTGCAACATGCTCTACATGCCCTTGAAGAGCATCCGGAAGTTCAAGTTGGTGCAAAACGCAGCGGCCCACATGGTTTTGTGCAGATATGTGCAGGTTTGTGTGCACATATATCACATCTCCTGTGGTAGTTGCATTAGCTGCCAATTTGCTTCCGGGTGCAATTCAATGTGCTGGTTGTCACCTTTAAAGCCCTTCATGGCTTGGGATCAGATTATCTGAGGGACCATCTCTTGCCAGTCACATCTACCCAACCCATTAGAGCAGGGAGGCAGGGAATGCTGCAGGTCCCATCCCCGAAGGAGATACACCTAGTGGGAGATACCTGGTGGGAACCAGAAGAAGGGCCTTCTCCGTGGTAGCTCCCTCTCTCTGGAACATCATTCCCCCAGAGATTAGAACAACCATAATTCTTTTTCAGAAGGCGCTGAAGACCTGCCAGCAGGCCTGGGGAACCCAGAGCGGGATAGAGCCCATTAAATGGCTCCTGTGATCGGCTGTTGCTGGGGCGGGAGGTGGGGGTCAGGGGTGATTTTATTACATTGATTTATTTGATTTTTTTAATGAATTTTACTATTTTTTAAATGTGTTTTTTTATATTCTGTAAGCCGCCTTGAATTGCTATGGGCAAATAGGTGGCAATATAAATCTAATAAATAAATAAATAAAGTGCTGGAAAAAAAACTGAAGATTTTTCATCCATGCTGCTATATTCCAAGGAAAAGTTAAGGGAGTTGTGTTTCTCCCACTCACAATCAATTGTGATGCTTCCACTGAAATTTACCTCTGACCCCAATGCCAAGCAAACTTCACATTCAGCTGTCCAAATGGGATTAATTAGACAGCAAGAACATTGTTCCTGCATTGTTTATTTCTGAGGAGCTGTTTTATTCCCATGTAGTGAGGTGCTATTTGGAAATCCTATATGGAAGGAACTTTAATGATCTATCCTCTCCTAAATAGAAATTTTCTTTTTAAACATTCCCCCTTATATGTTTTCCAAGACTTTGAATGGGTTAGTTTATGTGGAAATAAGAAACAAATTAAAGAAATTGGAAATATAGTAGAATATGTAGGAACGTGAATGGAATTAGCAGAACTGAATATTTTTAAATTTTCCCTGTTCCAATAATATATGTAATGTTTATTGATGTCAATACAGCAATTGTCCTGTATCAGACACAGGAGCAATAATTTGAAACAATAACCATTCTTGGCAATCCATGATGTTATTCTCTATTAACCTTTATAAAGAGGAAGAACATTTTCCATAAAACATAATTCCAACCATCACAGGATAACATTCTACTTCTAGCAATCTCATTATTTCTTTGATCCATTTGATCAGCAAGTAGAAATTAATTTGATGTTTAACCATTGTGAAACTGTTGGAAAGAAACTATTGTTTAAAGAGTCTTTTTTGTTTTTTGAAGAAATGTTTAATCAAAATTATTTTTTTAAAAAAGAAATTAATTTGATTGGCATTTTGATATGAACTAAGCTAATTTACATTTCCCAGGCTAATCCATGAATTGTGATACACTTAATAGGCAAATTATTCTGGCTTTTCCACTTATTAAACAAATGGCATAAGAAATATGAATACGGTTTTTCTCCTGCTTGTTTTACTGACACTCCCAGAAGAATGATCTCTACAGAATCTTTGAGAATTCTAATGTATTCAGGGAGCCCATGGTAATCAAATAATAGTAGCAGATCACAGGCCTACTTTAACAATCAATAGCAATAATCCGATGCAGAACTATGCAGAACTGTGCAGAAATGGGACAGAACTTTCTCCGGTATGGATGTAAAAAGCTGTAGAAATAATCTATAATTGGGGTAATTCCATGTCATTAATTAGAATATGGGAAATTTCTTCCCACACATACTCAACTTTAGCCCTCGCCACATAAAAACTCAACCTTAGATCTTTTCCATGCTTTACCATTGAGTTATGTTCTCTCTGGACTGTTCTAACCATCAGTCCGATGACTTGATTTATCTCAAAAGACCTCCACTCTTCAAAGACACCACTCATTTCCTCAACTTTTCTTAATAAAAGAAAACCCCAAAACCAGATACTTGCCTTTAGGGAGAAAAAAAAAGATAAGTCACATGGATCGCCATTTACTACCACCCAAGAAGTCTGGCCTTCTGTCTGTTTGTCTATCTAACTCCAGAAACCTCATAAATCACTCTTTCTGAAAAAAACAGTTTCTTAGTAGAAAATTATATTTCTTAGCATCTTCCGATACATCAACAAGTTCTGGAATCAAAATACTTTAGTTATTGAGCAGATTCGAGTTGAGCAGACTCGAATTGAGCTTAATTAAAAGAGGGAGTCAGTTCAGATTGTTAGGTTATTGACATAAACTAAATGCCCTCCTGCACTGGTTATTCCTGAACTTTTTCAGAGTTAAGATGGTTTTGCTTAAGGGCTTGGGAACTCTAGCAGAATATGGTGAAAGGAGAACTCTGTTGTTTTGCAGAGAGATTACTTATCTTTTTTTTTTAAATTTGATTTATATGCCGCTCTTCTCCGGAGACTCAGGGCGGCTTACAATGCATTAAGCAATAGCCTTCATACTTTTGTATATTTATACAAAGTCAGCTTATTGCCCCCACAAACTGGGTCCTCAATTTACCTACCTTAGAAAGGATGGAAGGCTGAGTCAACCTTGAGCCTTGGTGAGATTCGAACCTGCAATAATTGCAGGCAACTGATGTTAATAACAGGGTGCTTTAGACCACTGTACTATCCAAGGCTCTTCAGTAGCACTTCCCAATATTGTTCCATCTCACATTATTCCAGGAAAGATCAAGGAATGGAAGAAGTTTCTCTATAAACTCCCCCACACAACACTAGACATGTGAGTTTTTTTAAGGTTTATACACAGCTGGAACTGATCTCTTAGCCCCCTTGTACATTCAAAAATTATGTACCTTCACCTCCATCCAGTGTGGTAGTTATTTCTTCACAATATATTTGTAAAAAAAAAAAATCTTTGCTAAAAATGTGAGTCAGAATACTGCCCTCCCACAACAAAATTACATTATTTTTTAGGTTCTCCACATCTGTATTAAAAAAGTATGTATTTATAAAAATGCTAATTTGAATCTTGAATTCAAATTTTAAAATGATGTTAGTAGTAAGCTACTGGAAAACCTTTCCTTCTCAATCCCAAAGGTGCTTTTTCAAGAGGCAACTGGACTTTCTGTTTTTTCTTTGAAGACATTTTGCTTCTCAACCAAGAAGCTTCTTCAGCTCTGCCTGGATGGTGGGGAATGGAAGGATTTATACCCCTTGCAGATAGCAAACAACTGCAAGGAGTATAAATCCTTCCATTCCCCACCATCCAGTCAGAGCTGAAGCTTCTTGGATGAGAAGCAAAATTTCTCACAAAACAGAAAGTTCAATTGCCTCTTGAAAAAGCACCTTTGGGACGGCCATGACCTGGATGACTGAGAATCTCCATAGTCACTTTCCTTCTCAATCTCATTTCTGCCTGAAAAATGGGAATAGTCTTTACCTCCGTTTTCATGAAGTTTTTCTAGAGCTGCATGACATAGGGAAACCTGGGTACCATCTTGTGTCTTGGAATCAACACCCCCCCCCAAAAAAAAACACATATAAGCAAATGGCACTAGCTCTTTTGTTTTTGATTGAAGTCACCCTAAACCCATGATGGTGAACCTCTGACACACGTGCCAGAGGTGGCACGCAGAGCCCTCTCTGTGGGCACGCATGCCGTCACCCCAGCTCAGTCAGCTGGTCATCAGGTTTCCGAGGCATGCATGTGCACCAGCCAGCTGGTCATTGGGTTTCTGATGCGCAAATGCATGTTGACCAGCTGGTCATCTGGTTTCCAGTGCTCTGGCACATGCACACACACACCTTCTGGTTTGGGCACTCTGTGCCAAAAAGGTTCACCATCACTGCTTTAACCTCTCCCTGCTGTCAATTCTACAAATTGTTCTTACAGCTGTATAACTGAAGAAAATTAAACTGCGCACAAAGAAAATAAAAGTCATTGGCAACATCTGAAGTGGGTTAAAAAGCCAAGGCTTCCTAGAATGTAGCACCCAGAAGACCTGACATCAAGGAATTATCGCCTTGGTGAAAGGCTGCATATGACACACCTGCTAGGTCTCTCAGGGTGGTTGATCCGCAATACAGTCACAAAAAGCAATGAACGGTTTTCTGTGGCACGCCTTCACGGTTGCAGACAGTTAGCAGTCATATATTTCCACCAAGCATTTTCAGGATGAGTCACTGCAACAGGAGTTGGTGGATACGCTTGGTTGGCAGCCCATTATGATTTTTATGATGTATCCTCAGAGACATGTGTTAGGTTTTCTCCAACATATCTGCCTCCTACAGAAACATAAAATCTTTCAGTAATGGCAGCTTGGTTTTCTGAGTTTTTTTTCCTCTCTCTCTCTCTCTCTCACTGTCTACCAATGCCCCCCACCTCCACCCCCAGTCATACTTTGCTGAAGAAAAACCAATCCTTTCCTCTTCTTCCTTATAATTGCTTTCTTCTCCTGGCACTCAGTCTCAAATGTTTGTTTTAAGACAAACTACTCTTCTAGTAGACTAACACCATGATGTTAAAAATGTGGCATGTTCATAAAAGGCAGAATAAGAAAGACAGGTGGGAATTAGAAAATTGCTCACCATCAGATGAATCAAACACATTTTGTCATGAAATTCCACTTCACTGCTAGACAGGGTGGGCCTACTTTGCCTACAGCCTACATTGGGAACACCTAGGAGAAGATCCTCCTTATGCCAAAATTGAATCACCCGGTAACAGCAGATGTAGGATCAACTCCACAGGCTACATGCATACTGTACATCCCATTATCCTATGAGAAAATCATAGCCTTGATCTAACTAAATACATACACAACCCTGTTCAACTTATTGGAATTACTTACATTACACAATTTTCACTGCTCTCTCTCTCCCTCTCCCTCTGTATGAAATTATGTGAAGAACACTATGAAAATAGGCTAAAGTTATTTGCAAAGGGAATTTATGGCTCAGCTGACCATCCTCAGGTGAGGATGCAGAAAAAGAGGAAGGGGTGTTTTCTATGATGCTCAAAGGAGCACATGTATATGTATGTGGGTGTGGAGGGGTGGGTGTAAGAGAAAGAAATTAGTGTTTCATTAGTTGAAAATGAGCTTTGTGGAATTATATATCGGCAGTTTGAAAGAAGCTATTATGTATTAGTGGCATAAGATATGTGTGTTGTGGTCTGCCAGCAACCTGCAGAGCTGGCAGTGGAGTCGGTCAGTGAGAAGGCTGGGGAGGAACATGGACCAGTCCTGGAGTCTGGGGAAGGCCCGGATGAGGGCTCTGCGTCAGAGGCAGAGATAGGGCCAGGGCCATCTGGGAGTTATGTGTGGACTCTGGAGCCTCCAGAGTTGGACATCAGAGAGGCAGAGGAACAGGGGGAGTCTGTTCCTAGTGCACGCATGCGCAGAGCTGCCAGAAGGCAAGAACAGTTAAAACAAAAGGGACGACTCGGGAGTAAGGTCTAGCGATGATTGGCCCCTCCCATAAGGCTTAAAAGAGCAACAAAGGCACGTGGGCCCTTTGCAGGAAAGCAACGTTGTTAATTCTGTTCCCAGTCAGCATTTCTGTTTGATTCTGGACTCTGTGTGGCTTTGCCAAATAGGTCTTTGGCAGCGTGTCAAGGAAGATAAAGGTTAGGGTTAGGGTTAGGGTTAGGGTTAGGGTTAGGGTTAGGGTTA
>WNWU01000020.1:10780452-10795962 GCA_012654045.1 Ptyas mucosa
TTAGGGTTAGGGTTAGGGTTAGGGTTAGGGTTAGGGTTAGGGTTAGGACTTTTTGCAACTAATTGGGACTCAGCTGTGAATGAATGTAATTCACAGCTGTTGCAATAAAAGAGGTTTTTGGGACTGCTCATGTGTTTTAACGACTCAGGAAGCTTAGATCACAACAATGTGTTTTAAATTTGTTTACTTATCTTAGAAGTTATTTGAGGAAATCAGGCACTGGGTGATTTTCAGGAGGGCAAAACGTAGCCTCACCAGTCTGTCTTTCCTAGAAATAGGTATTTTGTTATGCTAGCAAATTGGACAATTACCAAACTCTACAGATAGCCCTTTTGGGATGGTGCTCATTGCAGGTTTCAAAAATTCAAATGGGACTGTTAGCCCCAAAACTAGAGACTTGGATATTGAATTATAAGAAGATCAACCTTCCTAAAAGTGGTGTTTACATAGTTTATGGAATCCCAGGAGCCCTTCTGACCTCCAACATGATATCTGCATTCCACACATATCCCTTCCCATTCACTATACCCACACATCCTTCCCCTTCCTCACAATTCACCAATCCCCAGTGTCCAAGCAGCATACCTAGCACAAAGAGGAAGTCAGTGGTTTTTCCCCTTCCTTCCCCCCCCCCCCAATGATTCAGACCATGGGGTTCCAGCTGCCATTTGGCAGGAAGAATCTAGTCTTCCCTTTCTTGCTGTAGGCTGATAAAATTCATCAGTTGGGTGCCAAGAAACATGGGAGGGGCTTCCTGCAGCTTCTCAGTCTAAATAGTGTATAGTCCATAACTCCCCAGTTCTTAGGGTATATCTCATTTCTTGAAGCCAAGACTTAAATAACTCAAATTTATCTCTTCCATCTGAAGACTGCTGTGTCATAGTTGAGGATTTCTCCTGGAATATTCTCTCTCTCTCTCCCTCCGTCTCTCTCTCTCTCCCTCTTTCTCTCTCTCTCTCTCCCACGCTCCCTCCGTCTCTCTCGCTCTCTCTCTCTCACACACACACACATTACACACCATGTTTCCATAAATATTCTGCACATTTTGGCAACTTTTTGCATCCCTTGTTAAAATAGTACAAGTCCATTTACAAGGGAACAGGAGCATTTGAGCCAAGGTCTAATATAATCAAACTAAAAAACTAGAATTATGATCCCCTTGCACCCCAAAGTTGGATGTTGTTCCTCCTGTCATCCCAAGCAGTCACTAGATCAGTATATGGGGGTTGTTGGTGAGAGTGGGGGAAAGGCCACATGCAGATGTCAAAAGAATATGGAAGTGGGCAAGGGGCAGTTGCAATGGAGCAACATTGGCAGAGAATACACACTGTCTACATACTAAGCAGCATTAGTTCCTTCCTGGGGTATGCCATAATCATTGTGGCAAACTTTGTGGAAAAGGTTACACACTGTACTCTTTAGGCATTAACCATCTCTCTAAAATTCATAATTACCCTCCCACTTCATCAATGATGTGCTAGCTCTTTAAAGCCCTAACATAGCCCTATGTCACATGGTGACATAGAATGCTTGATAGACTTCTACTTTCACACGTCTGTCTGGCACATACTAGTATCATCTGAGATCTGTTTTAGGAGCTCCATCTAGGTAGATAAAATGAACAGCACATCTGAGTTTTGATGCTAGCATTTGGAATACTCTTCCAAAGACAAACCCTGTAAAAGGCTGTTCACTATATGCCTTCAAAGACTGGATAATTGTTGGCTCTTGGAGCAGAGCATTCAGGAAAGCCGGCTTGACCAAACTACCCTTGTTTGCTGAATATGATCCTTGTTTACAGTCTTTTGTATTTACATGTTAGCTGGCTTGAATCCTAGTAATGTAGGGAAAGTAGAAATATTTGAATTGGTTTATTTTCAAATGAACATACATGCATACCGTTTATGAAATTGATTCCAAAACAATGTATTTTAAGAACATCAAATTTCTGCTTCTTGTATACAGGTAACAAACGATAGGACTAAAAATGCTGAAAGAATGTACTAGAAACATATCATTGCCATCATCATCAATCATCAACAGCATCATTCAATGCTTCAACCAATTGCTCTTCATTCTGCTGATACAAATGGAAGAGACATCAAAAAAGGTACATATTTTATTTTTCTAATACCCAAATCTCCATCCCAGGCTTCTCCCAACATGGACAATAGCAGGAAAGACAGACTGAAATCCAAAAAGAGTAAGCAATTATATATAAGTCATTTTTGGAATAATCAATTTGAGATGACTAAAAATATATTTGCAATTTCTATTCTCATATAAAAAATGGTGTCTTCTTTCTTCCTGCACCATGAGCATCTTGAATCATCTTTCTTTTTTTCCCATTCCTTGTCTCCTATCACTGGTATTTGCATGTCAGTATATTATTTGCCTTCACAGAAACATAGATTACATACCAAGATGTAATGATGTGTACTATTACATGACTCATCCTACAACCATGTGTCTGTCTATTACATCTATGGATAAAATATTGGGACTCTTTTAAACAGTATGTAATTTATTACAAAAGCTAAAGTCACTCCTTTTTTAAAAAAAAAGAAAAAGAAAAGTTGCTTATTGTTATAAGCAAAATCCCTGGATTAAAATAAATCACAAGGAGGGGCAACTTTTAACCTGAGTCCCTGCTTGATCTGCTACCTCAGATAAGCAAATGTACCAATGATTAATTGTGAAGCACTTACCCCACCATTAAGTTTCTAGATCTGCTTCCAACCAATGAATTTAACAGCTTCCAGGCCACTAAGCTATCTTCCTCCTTTATTGCCTGCAGAATAGGCACAATACTCCATACCTCACATTTTTCCAGAGGTTGGAGGGGCATTTCTGATGATATAGTACCATGATGGCGAACCTATGGTACGCGTGCCACAGGTGGCATGTGGAGCCATATCTGTGGGCACATGAGTGTTGCTCTAGCTCAGCTCCAGCACCAGCTGATTTTCGGGCCTTCCTGGAATTTGGGAAAAGGGCTGTTTCTGGCCTCTGGAAGGTGGGGGGAGGCCATTTCACCCTTCCCAGGCTCCTAGAAAGCCTCTGGAGCCTGGGGAGGGCGAAAAATGGGCCTACCATGCCCACCATGCCATCTCACGCTAAGAACAGGGGGAGCGCGAGGGTTGCGCGTGCATGCACAGGGAGTGGGGCTCATTGAATTATGGGTATGGGCACACACCTGTGTGACACACCTCCCCCGTGCTGTCCCCCCTTTGGGACACAATGGCAAAAAGGTTAGCCATCACTGACACAGTACTTTAACTTTTGGGGTGGCCTGGGAGTCCTTTGAATGAGTGTTGACTCCTGGCAATTGCCTGGACTAGTCGTTTCAGTTTTCTTGGCAAGACTTTTAGAAGTGGCTTGCCATTGGCTACTTCCTATATACATAGCAGTTGAAGAAGCTTCTTGGATGAGAAGCGAAATGTCTTCCAAAAAAAGCAGAAAGTCCAGTTGCCTCTTGAAAAAGCACCTTTGGGACATAACATTCAATGAACGGTTGAAGGAACAGAGTATCTCTAGTCTAAAGAAGAGAAAGACTAAGGTTGACATAATAACACTTCCAATATCTGAGGGACTATCACAGAGAAGAGGAGGGTTGACCTATTCTCTAAAGCAGGGGTCCCCAACCCCCATGGCCTTTTAGGAATCAGGCCACACAGCTGGAGGTGAGTGGCTGGTGAGTGAGCAAACCCAAAACCACCACCCCTCCTCTGTGGAAAAATTGTTTTTGGACTAGAAGATCGCCAAGGTCCTTTCCAACTCTGTCATTCTGTATTCTGATGCACACCTCCAGCTGACCCCTTTATTTTTTCTCAGAAGCATTTAAAAAAAACAAAATGTGCATGCAGTGAAGCACTCTGGTCTTTGCATTGCCATCAAACAGCTTTTAATAGCCAGGAATGGGAAGTAGGAATAAAGAGAAATGCAAATCAGTGAGATTGAGGCCACAACTTCTTATCTACAATTTATAGCAATTGCCAGATGGAAGTAAAGCAAATATAAATTACTCAGATAAAGAAAATCAGACAGTGCATATGCATGCTTGAACCCAAAGTATCATTTCTGTCTTTTATAATCTCTCTCTCTCCCGCCCTCCCTCTTTTTTTCCTTAAGAAGATATATAAGGGAGGATTTCCTGGGAAAGGCACTTTATGTTTTACAACTAGCAAATCAATCTGTGATTTATCTTCAAAAGACACCTTCGATACAATTTTCTCTTATTTCCCTGCAAAGAAAGGATATTCTTTACAGAAGATCTTGGACATGTTGAAGAAATGCTTGGGGGAGCATTGGATCATGCAAATCCATAGATTTTTCCTTGCACACCCACTGTTGGCCTTCCTTGACATGTGAGCTTGGATGTTGAAAAGAATCGAAGTCAAAAAGGTTAAAGGATGAATCTAACATACGTTTTCCCCATCTGTGGAGAAAATTATCTTGCCCCCTTAGAGAGGAAACTGAAATTATCCTATGATGCCTAGAATGTCTTCCCAGGGACTACTAAACTGTAAATTTCATTTACTTCTTTAAAAATGGATGGTAAGCTATCCACTGCAATATCAACAGCCCTTCTGCTTTATATGCCAGCTTTACAAAAATGGCTAATAAGGGGGGGGGGGGGGGGAGAGATAGGTGTCAGAATGAAGAACTAAAATTGAGATAATTTGGAATTAAAACTCCACTTAGCTATGAAGCTCTCTAGATAGTTTTATATGAGAATAAAATTCAAGATGGAGAAGGAAAAAAAATGTTATTTTTTAGCCTGAGTTTTTTAGGCAAAAGCAAAATGTAATATAAATGTAAATACTGTACACCAATCATATTCATCCATATTTCCAGAAAGAAATATCCTTTATAAATGAGAGATGTTCTGCAATGAATTTAGGTTTAAGTTAAACATACTAAGAGCTTATCACCTTTATCTTTTGTTCATATGTGTTCCTTTTCCTGATATAATAGATCTATGCTTATTTCAGCTTAATGGGCCTTACTTTGGAAATACTCATCCAGCCATTCTTAGTAAAATAAGCTAGAATTGCTGGTTATTATTATTTTTCCTCCAAGCCCTGGATTCATTGGGATTAGTCCTAGTAGCACAGTCATTTAATAAAATTTCATTCCAGCAGAGGAGGCCTTTACTGCTATTCCCCTGTGTGAAGCTAGTATAGGAAGTTCGGGCATTTCATCTTTAGCAAAGAAGCAAGCTGGCACAACAATCAAGCTGTGATTGGGAACAGAGTGCGGTACTTAATTAAGGCTCTGTCTTTTATTCTCAGGAGGCAATTCAGCTGGGCTTGAATAAACTAGAGGACCGGGGCATGGTGGGAATGTCTCTCGAAGGAGCAGGAGAATTGGGTCCCCCGGGCTGCCTCATTAGCATGACAATATCTCCCAGGATGCACTTGGCATGATGTAATGCTCAGAATTAGAGAGATGAAAATGTTCCTCGCAGGGGGCTGCAACATTTGCAGCGCGCACTGGCTGTTACTTCGGGGCATGGAATTTCTGGGTCCCTCTTTCGGCAAGAATTGTTTGCTAATTGAGAGAACTTAAGCAAACAACATGCTATTAACTCCCCCTCCCTCCTCCCAGCTTTTCTCAAGCAGCACTAAGAAACCAGCAACCTTGGCGATACTCATCGCAAGAACTTAAGAAGCTGAACCATTCTACCAATAGTACCTCTTAACTCTTTTGAACAAATTCCACTTCAAAAGAATTGTAATGACCTGCGGGAAGCACAGAAAAAGCCTTTCACTCTTAAGAAAATATACAAGAAAATCTGAAATTCAAAAATGCCTCTAAGCCAGTAGATAGCCTCTATTGTGACATCTCTGTGAAGAAATTCATAACATGGAGCCATTTTGCAATAGATCAGTTATCTGCCAGGGCTATCTTGCAATCCATTGCCACCTTCCCAAAATTCATTTATAGGAATGCCATGAAATACATTCACGCCTTGAAAACCTTGTTCATGGATATAGATATCCAGGCTCAAGTTTCATTACCTACAGTTGGCAGCATCTGTGGATCCTTTGAAGGCTTTCAAAACCAGCATAGATTAGAGAGAAGTGTTGAAAGAAAGAACAACCAGCCCGCTCTCTTAAATATGACCAAATACTAAAAACTATATTTCCAACAGGGCAAACTTGTGACATTTAAATCTAAAGTTCAGCTTAATATTAAGACTGAGGGAAAGACCGACAGATTGCTAGAGGAAATAGGGATGGCTATCCTATTTTTCTGTTCATTTTCAGTGTCATTTCAGTGGTGGGTTGCTACCGGTTCTCCCTGGTTCGGGAGAGCCGGTAGTGGCGATGGTGAGGTGAGAGCAAACCAGTTTGCTCCGACTATCAGCTGGGCCCTCCCGCCCGCCCGCCCCTGCGCTATACCTACCTATATTTGCTCATTTTTAGCCCAGCTGATATGCGTGGCAAGTTGGGCTGAGAAAGAGATCAAAGTAGTCCTTGACTTAGTTCATTTAGTGACTGTTCAAAGTTACAACGGCACTGAAAAAAGTGACTTATGACCGTTTTTCATACTCACGACTGGTACAGCATCCCTGTGGCCATGTGATCAAAATTCAGATGCTTGGCAACTGGTCCATATTTATGATGGATGCAATGTCCTGGGGTCATGTGATCAGCTTCTGCAACCTTTTGACAAGCAAAGTCAATGGGGAAACCAGATTCAGTTAACAACCATGTTATTAACTTAACAACTGCATGATTCACTTAACAACTGTGGCAAGAAAGATGGGAAAATGAGGAAAAGTTCACTTAATAAATGTTTCACTTGGCAACAAAAATGGTGGGCTCAATTGTGGTCATAAATTGAGAACTCCCGTGCCTGAAGGTGAATGACCCAATCCTGATTCTCATTCTGCAATTTTTAACCTTGCATTGCATTTAACCACAAATTATGTTAGAATTTAACACTCTTAATTTCTTTAACAACCTACAGTAGTATTTTGATTAGCATATTGATTAATATTTCTTAACAGCTTGTCTTTATCCTTGAAATATTTTAATCCTACAATATGTTTTCCACTTGATCAATTTCATGCATGCTTATTTTATAATTTAAACAAAGGATATTGTCAGGTTTCGGCGTAATCTCAAATAAACTTCATTCTCAAACACAAAGTCTTTGATGAATCTCTCATTTATTAAACAATTTACGATCCGACCTAAACTCATATGCAGCCAAAACTGATTCTCTGAAACCAAACCCCTCCCCTTCTGCCTCACAATATCTCAATGCCCATTGGCCATCTTCCAAGTCAGTCTCTTCTGCCAACTGCTTCAGATCACAGGAATGTCCCCCTCCCTTCATCATCTGGGTAACCCTATCTATTAAGGAAGGGGGAGAAGGACATTATCTCAAATGCCAAGCACTAAATTTCAAACTGTACTGCTCGCTCCGGTTTTTTTTTTTTTCCTTTTTCTCTTTGATTATGGCAGCGATGAAAAAATGCAACTT
This sequence comes from Ptyas mucosa, assembly GCA_012654045.1. Taxonomy (NCBI): domain Eukaryota; kingdom Metazoa; phylum Chordata; class Lepidosauria; order Squamata; family Colubridae; genus Ptyas; species Ptyas mucosa. Next base: position 10,787,950 of record WNWU01000020.1, read on the forward strand.
AACTCGCTGACATCTGGCCCCTCTCCTGTCATTTCTCAGAAGCGGCCTGCCGGGAGGGAAAACAACAAGTTAAACATCATTATCCCATCCGAGGGTGTACCCCCCCCCTCCTGGTTTTCCTGGATGATCTGCATGGAATTTGGCTATAAGGCGGTCAGCTTGGATGTTTGTGCTCCTTACCCAGGAAGCCTCTGATAGAGGGTAACCTTTCCATTTAATTAAGTATTGGAGGCGCCCCCTGTGCCACCTTGAATCGAGGATTCGCTGTACCTCATAGTGAGTTTGGCCCCCAATGACCAGGGGACCAGGAGGGTCATGTGGTACCGGTCTTAGAGGTGACCCTACTACTGGTTTTAAAAGGCTGCTGTGGAAAACGGGGTGTATCTTCCCTAAGAGCCCGGGCAGCTGCAATTGTACTGTAACCGGGTTGATTATTTTTACTATAGGGAACGGTCCTATGAATTTCGGACCCAACTTTTTGCTCGGGAGCCGGAGTCTCAAATACTTGGTGGAGAGGTAGACTTTCTTGCCTACTCGGAATGGCCTTTGGGGAGTTCGATGCTTGCTGCTTGTTTCTTATAGGATTGTGCTGCCTTGGCCAATGCCCTCTTAATGTTCTCCCAGGTTTCCCTCAACAATACCATCCAGTCGGTCAAACTGACTGAGGAAGGGGGCTCCCTCGGGTACTCTGGCATGGGGACGAAATCCATACCACTCACTATTTTAAATGGAGTTAATCCCGTGCTACTGTGGATGGCATTATTATATGCGACCTCCGCAAAAGATAGGAGGTCTGCCCAATTTGACTGTTGATAGTCGACGTAGCATCTTAAGTATTGTTCTATCATAGTATTCAGTCTCTCCGCCCCCCCCCCCCCATTGGTGCTCAGGTAAAATGCTGAGCTGAGGCCTTGGGATGACCCTATAGATCACAGGAACTCCTTCCAGAATTTTGCGGTGAACTGGACCCCTTGGTTGGAGATGATTCTTCTGGGGACTCCATGCAGGTGGTAGATGTGTTTCACGAATAGTTTGGATAACTGGCGGGCCGAGGGTAGCCCGCTGCAAGGAATAAAGTGCGCCTGTTTGGAGAATAAGTCTATTACAGTCCAGATCACTGTATTTCCACCACTCCTTGGTAGCTCTACTATAAAGTCCATCGCAATCTCCTCCCATGGTCTGGTCGGTTCAGCTACTGGTTGCAACAGTCCAGGAAATTCTTCCTACCTGGGATATGCTTGAGCTCGAAGTTGAAACGATTGAAGCATTGCGCCCAGTGGACTTGCCTGGGCGACAACTTCCACAGATAGTTAGTTATCTAACTAGTTATCTTTAGTTAAGGAAACATACCTTCATATTTATATGAATATCTAATGTGAAAAATTCATTTTAACAGAATTGACTATTCATTTTTTAGTTATTGTAAGTCTCCCAGAGTCACATTCTTGAGTTGGGCAGCCATATACATCTCATAAATAAATACATACATACATACATACATACATACATACATACATACATACTACATACATAGAAAAATTGGGCTGTATCTATCATTGCATTCTAACATAAGTAAACAGCTAGATCCTCTCAATACTACTGAATATGTGGATGTTATGGCAATGCATGCCATAGGTATGAAATAGCTGATTGCATGTTTACCTATTTGGGCATGAATATTTATGTTTAGGTGAAATGTTTATCTGTACACTCTTTTTTCTATAATGGAGTGTGATTATACAGAAAGGGGAATAGAAAACTACAAATTTTACAAAGTCTATAATGGAGAGCAAGTGACAATTAGCAAAATGTTGAATCCATCTAGGACTTTACCGGAAATAATTACTTAAAATTGCTGGCACGTTTGGCTTATGATTCACTGTCCTATTTCAACTCTGTCCAACCAGGTGTTTTGGACTTCAATAGCACTAGCACTTAAGACTTATATACCATTTCACAGTGCTTTACAATCCTCTCTAAGCAGTTTACAAAGTCAGCACAATTGCCCCCAACAATCTGGGTCCTCATTTTACCCACCTCGGAAGGATGGAAGGCTGAGTCAACCTTGAGCCTGGTGAGATTCGATCTGTCAAACTGCAACTGTTATCATCCCTGTTCCTTGGTAATTCTTTGTGGTCCTGATACATCAGGAGGGTGGCAAATTGGGAAAGTATGAATGATACTATATGCATTCATAGCAGTTGATTATACTGCAAATATAGTGCTGGAGCTATGAGATTCTTTCCCATTATAAATCCACCTGGTTTCTTTGCTTTGTAATTTGTGTTATTTTTTCCAGAAAGTGGAATTCAGCTGCTCTATTTTTTTTTAAGATCTCCATTTTTTTCTGTTTACTCGAAGCCCTGTTGTACCCTATTCTGAATACTCTTTAGTTGAAATTTCTACAACAGCTCTTTATTGCTGTTTGTGTACTACAATGTTATGGCTAAGAAGACAATATATGTAAATAGATTGTGGAGGGATTGCAGCATAAACACAATTTGCACAAGCATTTTCCCCCTAGAAAATGATGACTTGAGGTTAGAGAAATTCCTTTTGTGGGTTTCACACATCCTTAGTTTATTCATTGTCAGCCAAGCTTAGGACTGGTACAACTGCAGAACTAAAAATATACCTTGAGCATTGGGTGACTCATTTGGTGGTCCTTAGAATCTGAACACACATGGCACAGCCCTTCAGTCAGCTGAAACCCAAGGGAAAAAAAGTAGTGGTTAAAACACTAAAAAGAGAGAAAACTCTAATAGAAGAGGAAAGGCTCTTCAAGATAATGCCAGAAGGTGTCAAAAAAGGTTGATTGTTTTAATGGATTTGCTTTGACTACTTCAGACTACTGCAGACTACTACTGCATCTGTGAAGTGGGCAGGGCAGAGAAAGGTACTAATACCATTCTATAAAGCCTTAGTAAGACCACACCTAGACTACTGCATCCAGTTTTGGTCACCACACTATAAAAAGGATGTGGAGACTCTAGAAAAAGTGCAGAGGAGAGCAACCAGATGATTAGGGGATTGACAACTAAAACATATGAAGAACAGTTACAGGAACTGGGCATGGCTAGTCTAGTGAAGAGAAGGACCAGGGGAGACATGATAGCAGTGTTCCAGTATTTGAGGGGCTGCCACAGAGAAGAGGGGGTCAAGCTATTTTCCAAAGCACCTGAAGGCCAGACAAGGAATAATGGATGGAAACTGACCAAGGAAAGATTCAACCTAGAAATAAGGAGGAACTTTCTGACAGTGAGAAAAGTCAACCAATGGAACAGCTTGCCTTCAGAAGTTGTGGGAGCTTCATCACTGGAGGCTTTCAAGAAGAGATTGGACTGCCATTTCTCAGAAATTGTGTAGGGTCTCCTGCTTGACCGGGGGGCTGGACTAGATGACCTATAAGGTCCCTTCCAACTCCGTTAATCTGAAACCATGAATAAAAAACTGTGTTGCTGGATGTACAGCAGAGCTGCCTGCAAACATGGAATGAAAACATGATTTTTCAGAGGATACAAAGGACATCTCCCTGAGGTATCAAACATGAACAAAATAGAGATGAAATGGGTCTATCAAAAGCTTCTCTTGTTTCTATACAAATTCAGAAATTGTTTTGGGGAAAAATGTTCTCTCTCTCTCTAAAAGAGGGGGGGTACCATTCAATAAAATGGTACCCCCTGTGACTCTGTCATTCTTTTGTGTGCAACTCTGATGGCTGTCTTGCATCACTGGCCATGGAAGTATTCAGTCCCATTTTTCTGAGTGGCTAAACCCACAAATGCTTATTTGTTCTTTTTTTTTTTCCTTTCTGATGGGTGAAGCATCTGATAAAAATCTGATGGCGGTAGTAGATATGCAAGGTTTGCACATAAAAATCAAAGGTATAAATTCTCCGTGGTTTTATGAAGAACCCGAAATAAAATCCTGGAAGGAGAAAATAAACCATGTGAAAGGAAATCAATTGATTTAGGATACAACTTCCATCTTCCATAAAACCATCCCTCTCTTTGTCTTCCTTACCCCATGCAATATTTCTTTGTTAATACACAAATAAATCCTAACATTTCTTTAATCCTTAGGACTACCTGTCGATGAATACTACATTTCACTAGCAATGTTTTAATGACAGAAGGAAGGAAGTTTCTATCAGCTGTTTTTTTATAAGTTATCTAGATCAGTGGTCCCTAACTCCCAGACCAGAGGTGGGTTTCAGCAGGTTCTGACCAGTTCTGGAGAACCTGTAGCAGAAATTTTGAGTGGTTCGGAGAACCGGTAGTAAAAATTCTGACTGGTCCCACCCCCATCTATTCTCTGCCTCCCGAGTCCCAGCTGATCGGGAAGAAATGAGGATTTTGCAGTAATCTTCCCCTGGATTGGGGTGGGAATGGAGATTTTATAATATCCTTCCCCTGCCACGCCCACCAAGCCATGACGCACCCACCAAGCCACACCCACAGAACCTGTAGTAAAAGTTTTTGAAACCCACCACTGCCCCAGACTATAGACCAATACCAGTACCGGTCCACAGCGTGTTGAGAACTGGGCCATGGAAGCAGTGGTTAAGTGCACAAGGCTCAATTTACACATGCTTATATTAGGGTTACCCATGCAAAACCACCCCTTCCCTCCACAGCCAAGGCCGGTCTGCAGAGCCAGAAAGGTTGTGGAATGCTGATCTAGATGACCATTTATTTCATACTTATTTTGATGGTCTTTATGTCAAAGAAAGACTGAAAAGTGAATTGATTGTCCATATCTGGGCAATTAGTTAGTTACTGTATAAGCAGAAGTTTTTCTCTTACTTAGGGTCAACCTGTTTGCCGATATGGTTTACAGAAAGGAAAAATAAAGGCGATATTTAAAACATGGTTTCTCCAAAAAGGACTCATCAAAACCACATAAGTACAATCTTAGTCGTTTACAGTCACCATTTTCCCCAAGACATTATAAATTCTGGCTCTTGATAGTAAGCATAAGATGGAACACATGCTTGTAAAAATGTTTGTTTCCATTTTGGGGAGTTGTTCTAATAAATATTGAGGTGTTATGTATACATTATACCCAGGTGAGATTCAAAGAAGAGAATGGAATAAGTAAATCTTATATGGAAAGTGTTAGGTCAGACTTTATAGCTGTGAAGGAAGCCAAGTCTGATGTTTAAGGAGGATACCAAATAACATTTAGAACATGGTTTCTCCAAATCAAGTTATAGAGAAAGCAATGAATACTAAAGAATGAAGCTTTGCTGCCTTAAAATTTAGCTGTCAGGAATTTCATAAATATTATTGTCTTATAACGTGAACAAGAGGAGTGATTTGGGGAAGGAATGTATTTTGGCATTAAAATAATTTCTCCACTACCTCAATTAGATCAAATGGTCTGGAAAGGTTCTCCTTGGAGAAATCAAACTAATGTGCAGATGGTTGAAGGGCCTGATGCTTGCTTCAGAGGTGTTGATATGAGCATTAGTCAGCAACATAGATTGCAATGAAGTAAGTGAATAATGCTGTCATAGCAGTCATTCAAATCCATAAATTAATTATGCCACACTGGTAATTGAAACCATTTTAGGAATCATGTTTCGGGAATAACTGTCCAATCCTGCCTAGTAAATTTGTGACTGTTTAAGGCCACCACAATGTTTGTAGGTTCTATTTAGCTTCTCAGACATTTCACTCAAGAAGACGTAAGAGTAGACTATTGGTTCTGCTAACTAAGGCAACAAAATGGCTGAAAAATTCTTGGGTTTACTAGTACTATGAAGTTCATGAACCATATTTTCTGCCATTGGTGGAGCCCATGGATTACTAGAAAACTTCAAGAAATAAATTACAGGTACAGTAGTCCTCGACTTATGACCACAATTGAGCCCAAAATTTCTTTTAAATGAAACATTTGTTAAGTGAGTTTTACCCCATCTTACGACCCCATCTTTCTTGCTACAGTTGTTAAGTGAATCATTGCAATTGATAAGTTAGTAACACTGTTCTTAAGTGAATCTGACTTCCCCATTGATTTTGTTTGTCAAAAGATGATCACGTGACCTTGGGACACAGCAACAGTCATTAAGTATGAACCATTTGCCAAGCATCTGAATTTTGATCATGTGACCATGGGGATGCTGCAAGCCGTCATAAGTGTGAAAAACAGTCATAAGTCACTTTTTTCAGTGCTATTATAACCTTGAATGGTCACTAAATGGACTGTTGAAAGTTTAGGATTACCTGTAGTTGAGGATCCTAAATGTGACTGTCCCTATGGAAGATGTAGTATTAATCTGGGTTAGTTAAGTGGAATAAATATTGGATCCTTCCATATACAATATATCCTCTGTTCTCCTTTCTGATTCTTTGGCAAAGAGAGGCAGTCAGCTCTTACTTTGGAATAAGCTATTTAGATCTTTTTTAGATAAGGGAACACAAGGGATTTATAATTTTAGGGATTTAATATGGCTTGGTGAAATCATCATTACCCAAAAAAGAATCTGCTTCACCCCATATGTTTGTTGTGCGATATTGGACTTTTAGCAGATGGCAGCCATCCTGATCCAGTCGTATTTGATATCATTCCAACATCTTTCTGCTGCATGGGATGAAGTGAGGCCATTTTTGCCCGTGACGAAGGCATCCGCTTTGCTCTTCTACCGCAGCATTTTTCCTCTGCTTTCACGGATTGAGAGAGTGATGTGAAAAGGTCACTGGTGCCTTCCCTCTCCAACACAGAGGCTTCTTGAATCCCTCCAATGTACATAACTGGGAAAAGAAATGACAAAAGGCATGGTAAAGAGGGGGGGGGGGTATGTTCCCTGAAGACAGAGATTTAATTTTGCCACTTTGGGATGTCGATCCATGCAAAAACTGCATTGGCTTCTGTAGTGTCTGTAGTGGCCTGACCTTGTCCCCGAGGGAAGAGTTATCCAATAAATCTCCTCCTAACAGGGCATTCTGTTCCTTTACTGCCACGATTTTAATGAGCAAGCAGAGTGAGTGATCATCACATGGCCAGAGCCCAGCTGTGAAACCCCAGGCACCACGAGCCACAGCATAGAGCATCCCATTAACTTCTTCCCTTTGAAGTCCCCAGGGTCTTGGCTCCTCAATGGCCAGCTGCCCGGCTTCAGCCTGCAGGCATTGGCAAGACATTGTTCGGCATTGTGTTCACCTGGTGAGAGAATCAGAAAGCAGAGCAGATACCGGGGGAGCCGTCTCCCTCGGCTGCCTTTAAAATCTTCCTTGGGGTTATTAGGAATGATGACAGATCCACATTTGGCAAAAGTCTCAATTAAAGACTAATCAGCAGAACATGGTCCCTTGAGCGTCGGAACTTCCTCCGACTGATTCAATGGCCAAAGGCTAAAAATGTTGAAGCAGCCAAAGTAGTTAATCCAAGTAGGATGATTTTCCTTGCTGCTTACCGCCCCATTGAAGGAACTGCTGATTTGACGGCATTTTCTTTTGATCCCAATGGCCTTCTACAGGAGTCCCCTATTTTACTAAATAGTACACTAGTTTTGATTCTCCTCATTTGTCTCCTGGGAAAACATGTGTTGACACTATAGTCATTAGGACCCATTAGGATTCTGTTAGGAAGGTGCAAAGCTAGGACAGCTATTTTAAACATTGAGTGTTACACAAGATTCATCCAGTCCTTTGCATTCAACTACTCCAAAGTCTTCAGCTATGTGTCCCAAGAGAGCCTGATGCTGATTTGCTCTGCTGGAATTACCACCAAGCCCTCCATCAAGTGAGTCCTAGATGATTTGGTCAGGGTCACAAATGGTCATGTGGAATGGAATCCTATGGAATCCATCTGCTGAGCTATCCTTTTATTGCTTCCTTGAGTGCCATCATAGAGTGGAATAGGAAGCAAACCAAATTATGTGCGTTGGACCTGGTCTTTGGGTGTTAAGTGAATTTCGTTTTATGGGTATACTGTGTATACACATACAATGACAATAAAGTTATTATTATTATTATTATTATTATTATTATTATTATTATTATTATTATT
>WNWU01000020.1:10796355-10816275 GCA_012654045.1 Ptyas mucosa
TATCTATCTATCTATCTATCTATCTATCTATCTATCTATCTATCTATCTATCATCTACCATAGCTCTCTCTATCTCTCTATCATCTATCATAACTATATCCATCTATCTATCTATCTATCTATCTATCTATCTATCTATCTATCTATCTATCTATCTATCATCTACCATGTCTGTCTGTCTGTCTGTCTATCCTTGGTGACCATTTTAGTGAGGTCATGCTTCATAAATATTGAGAGGCTTTGATACACCTGGGTGCACTGATATCACATTTATGTGTCTGACAACACTAGAGGCCTTCATTAACTCCTATGTGGCTGAACTGATCAACCCAAAGCTCAGTTTTGCTTCATAGATTTCTATTTAAAAATATGAGCAAATATAGTGTATCATTGTACGGGTAACCCTCGACTTATAATAGTTCATTTACTGACTGTCTGAAGTTACAACAGCATTGAAAAAAGTGACTTATCACTGTTTTTCACACTTACAGCTGTTGCAGCATCCCCATGGTCATATGATCAACATTCAGATGTTTGGCAATGATTTTTATTTATAACAGTTGCATTGTCCTGGGATCATGTGATCCTCTCTTGCGACTGTCTAACAAGCAAAGGCAATTGGGAAACCAGATTCATTTTACAACTGTGTTACTAACTTAAGAACAGCAGTGATTCACTTAACAACTGTGGCAAAAGTTACAAAATGGGGCAAAATTCACTTAAAAACTGTCTCACTTAGCAACAGAAATTTTGGGCTCAATTGTGGTTGTAAATCGAAGACTGCCAATACATTATTAATGTTCCAGGTGCAAGCTAGGTGGTTACTTACTAGCAAGAACTGTCATCGCTTCCAATTTGTGGTTTCCCCTTTTCTGCTATAATCAAGATGCTACTGCTAGTCCACTATGCTCTTTAAATCAAGCAGAGGGATCTCTTTGAGAAACCAACTTTTTTTTCCGCTCCTGTGTCTGTAAAACAGGATTGGAGAAGCGGCACTGATTGATTGCCAATGTTTATACACCATTGGCTTCCCAGGAGGAAGGTGGACAGAAGGACACTTGGTCAGTGGTAGGATTCAAGTAATTTAACAACCGGTTCTCTGCCCTAATGATTTTGTCCAATAACCAGTTCACCAAATTGCTCAGAAAGTTAACAATCGGTTCTCCCGAAGTGGTGCGAACTGGCTGAATCCCACCACTGCACTTGGTCCATATTAGGGATGGCAATCTTTTGGAAACCAAGGTGGCAGTTGTCATGTTTGGAGAACCAGATTGTTACAAGACGCAGAGCAGATGCAGAGAAGGGGCTCTCTGATTTTCATTTCTACACACACACACACATTTTATTTATTTTATTTTATAATAAAAGGTGTATATTGCTTCAACATAAAAAAGACACAGCAGTTTTAGACAGACGTTCTTGGAAGCTAAGAGAAACAGAGTGTATAATAATCTATGTATTATTTAATTATATTAACTATGTAATCTCAATTTGAGAGCCAGTTTGATGTGGTAGTTGAGGTACTGGCCTAGAAACCAGGAGTCTGTGAGTTGTAGTCCTGCCTTAAGCATGAAGTCCAGCCTGGGTGATCTTGGACCAGTCTCTCTCAACCCAACGCACCTCACAGGATTATAGTGGAGAAAAAAAGGATGAAAAAAGAGAAATTATGTATGTTCGACATCCCGAGTTATTCATAAAAACAATAAAGGTGGGAACAAAATCTAATAAATAAATAAAATGAATCCCAGAGCAGTGAGATTGTAGATTGTTTAGCTCTCAAGTGGAAAAGTATCCTTGGAGAACGGATAAGAAATCTACCATATCTTTCCTCAGCATCTCAGATTTCCTATGCAGACGTATATGTGGTAGAAGCACAATAATAACGTGGTTTGCACTAGCTTCCCCCAAACTGACACTTCCCTAATGGATTGTCTTTGTCTCTGCGTTGCCATTCTAGAGAATCTCAAGATTTTTGATACATAGAAATGATAGTCAAAGATTGGGCTCTATTCAACTGAGTGGAAAGAGCAGCCTGATATATATTTTTCGTCTCAGATACGCTAAGGGTAATTTCCAGAGAACTCTATGTCTGGAGGCCCTTCAGTGGCTATTTTATGCTACTGCTGGTACGACCAGTTGGTAATACTATTTTTCCACACAACTGCCCAGTCTCCAGGCCTCCCTCTTCTCCTGAGCAGTAGATGATAAGGGTCCTTTTCTGATACCCTGCAGAAATTTGCTACCAAGATTCCCTCTTACAGGACCTACTGTAGTAATGAGAGTAGGCTTTGTGAAGGGGTCTTTTTATTATTATTATTTTGTGGTTGAGAGGTTGCCTATACTTTTTTTTCCCCCTCATGCAAAAACTTAGAAAGGGTGGAAAGCAAAATATTTGGATAATTATTCAGGCCATCAGGTTACATAAAAGGTTCCATAGCCCTTTGCATCAAGTCTTAACAGTTAAAACCGCAATTTCTGTTTTTGCAGTCATAAAACATCCAGAGCAAAGTATATGTGTGTGTGTGTTTGTGTGTGTCATAAAATAATAAAAAGCCGTTTTTCCATTTGCTAGAAACTTGAAAAAGTTAATGTGAATTTTTTTTTAAAAAAAAAAAATTAAAATGTCAATTTACTCCCCAAAGGAAACTCCTTAGAAAACTTTTTTTGGCTACACAGTGGTCTGAAAAAAAAAAGATATGTATTTAGTTCTAAAGTTTTTTTTTAACAGCAATTAATTCCTAAAAATAAGAATGTACTGACATCAAGTGCAAACAACTAATTTTATATTTTAAGGAAACTCTTTTTATATGACTCTTCAGACAGGAGCACATGATGTCTGCAGTCTATAGCTGTGTGGCATTTATATGTTCCAGCACTGATGGGATCATCAGTAGAATTAAGTCTGGGGCAACATTCAATGAAACATTATTGCTGTTTTCCCTGTCACCTTCCTCTTGTCGAGATAAAAGAGACCAATAGAATATCAGCCTAAAGCTTCCTCTCTATGAACAAAATATATGAGCAGGGAAGGGTAATAAATAGTATGGCACCCAGTTCATTCTGAACTAGAATGCCATAGAGATAGTCCTCGACTTATGAGCACAATTGGGCCCAGGATTTCCATTGCTAAGCAAGTTAAGTGAGTTGTACATGATTTTACAACCTTTTTTGCCATGGTTACTAAGTGAACCATTGCTATTGTTAAGCAAATCATGTGGTCATTAAATGAATTCAGCTTCTCCCATTGGCTGTGCTTGTCAGAAGCTAGTTGGGAAAGTTACAAATGATGTTCACATCACCCCAGGATGCTGCAACCATCCTAAATTCATGCTGGTTGCCAAGCATCCAAATTTTGATCATGTGACCATGCTACAACAGTCATAAGTGTGAGGAGGAGTCATGAGTCACTTTTTTTTCCAGTGCCGTTGTAACTTTGAATGGTTGCTAAATTAATGTTTGTATGTCAATGGCTTCCTGAATCTGAGTGTGATTGTTTGTGGTACCAAAGTAGTGAATTGCCTATCCTTCATTCAAGACAAATGCTGTCTTAATTCTGGCATCAAGGAGGAGGGGAAGAATATTATCTAGGTCAGTGATGCTTAACCTTTTTGCTGTCCCGTGCCAAAAGCAGGGGGAGTGCGGGAGGGGGTCACATGAACACGTGCCCACACCCATAATTCAATGTGCCCTGTGCATGCACCACCACCCCGCGCTCGTCTCGCTTGTGGCACACGATGGCACAGTGGGCCCGATAGGCCCATTTTTCACCCTCCCCAGGCTCCAGAGGCTTTCTTGGGAGGGCAAAAACGGCCTTCCACACACCCCCAGAGGCCCTCTGGAGGCCAGAAATGGCCTGTTTCCCAACTTCCGGAAGGCCTGAAAATCAGTTGGCCGGCACGCGCATGCGCACTGGAGCTGAGCTAGGGCAACGTTCACGTGCCCACAGATATGGCTCCGCGTGCCACCTGTGGCACGCGTGCCATAGGTTCGCTATCACGGATCTAGGTAATGAGACTGTTAAATCTCTGGTAAAACCTTGAGAAAGTTATCTTCCATTGGTTCTGACTCCAATACTGCACTCTGTCCATTTTTTTCACGATGAAGGACTGCTCAACACTGCACGTATAATTTATTTTACATTTCTTTGGGTCACCTACAGGAGGTTAATGAGATACAAGAACCAATTTTCAGATGCTCACAAGCAAACAACCTGATATCAGTGCTGTTTGTTACCAAAGCAAGAGACGGGTAGAAACCATTGTTCCACATCTAAAAACAGATTGGCTTCTAGCCCATAAAATTGTGCAAAACTTTCAATAGGTACAGGACTTTGATCCTTCCCCCACCCCCTCTTATAACTAGGTCTTGCATCTGATTAACAGCAATCATGGGAATTCTTTCATAATGGCCATTTTAGTTTTTCTACAATAAAGCAACTTTATTGTGTGTCCTCTGAAATTTGGGGTTGCACTTTCTTGCCCAGGGTACCAAGAGAAGTCTCACATTAGAAGATGTGTGAAGTAATTTTCTTGGGGTTCCCTTAAGATGAAATTGATTTAACTTATCTTGAGTAGAGGGATTGTAGTTAATTTTCATTTCCATGTTAATTATCAATACAATATTCTGCTAAACCTTCCTCTCTGAATTCCATCCAATCTGGGATGGGATTTTTCTGAGTTTTCTTTTTCATTTCCTGCCACCTTTTTCATTTCATCTGCATTTTATACCCAACATTTCACAGGTTCTGACATTCAAAAGGTTGGTATAGTCGATCTTCAACTAGCAAATATTTCACTGAAATTAATAGAGTCTACACAGTAATGAAGCTAAGTGGGCTGCTTTGGCTCTGAAGAAAGATAACACTTTTTCTGTGTTCTTGTTGCATTTAACCAATTTAACCAATTTTCTTCAAATAATAGGAAGATGATATACATCCTCCTATTTTCCAGTAGCCACAAACATTCAAATGTTACCAGCTAAGACCTAACATGACTCCCTTGCAAGTCAGAATTTGACATTTGTCAGTCCCACAGAAATTTTAACTCAACTGCACTTTTTTTCTTAAAACATCTCCAAGTTTAACAAAGTTGGAAGCCAGGAGACATTTCCACAGAGGCTGTGAGTATATAACAGTCTGCTTGGATAATAAAGTAAATTTGTTCATGAAGGCTGAAATACTATTCTCATTCCATCTCTTTCAGCCTCTAGGAATAATTTTAATGATGCCTAACAAATATTTTAAGCTGCAGAATAGGAACAAGGTTTTGTTTCTCTGTCCCAGTGAAACAAATTATTTGGAAGGTGCTATCAGAGACTTTGGACAAAAGACCAAGATCTCACTCAACAGAATATGGATGAAGATCTTTAAAAATGGCAGGCCAGTTTGCCACACTGGGAATTATAAAGAGGAGGCCTCCATGAAACTATTCAGACCAGTGTTCAAAACATTGAACCCCTGAGCATAGTTATTTGCTTCTTGTCTCTGGGACACCACAGTTATTTGAAACATGGTTAAAAGTTGATCCATTAACCAACTCAATTTCCTACATTTCTCAAAATAGTTTTGTTTTGTTTTTTCTACCACACCAAACAACCCTTCCCTGCAAATTCAACTTTTTTCTCTACTCAGAAATGCCCTATAAACAACAACAACAACTACTACTACTACTACTACTACTACTACTACTTCTTCCCCCCACTTTTTGATTCTATTTATTATGATATCCTTCAGGACTGGGTTGGGAGTTGGGAGCGGTTGGTACTGTGTTGGGCTGGTTCTCTTCTTCCTTCCTTTAGAGACGGTTCCAATCAATCTTGCACTCAATGTTCTCCTCTTTTGTGTTTAATATCTACGTGAAGTTGCTGGGTGAAATCATCTGATGCCATGGGGTAAGGTATCATAAATATAGGTATATATTTCCATCTTGTGCCATACAAGAATTGCTGTGGCGCTTCAAAACAACTAAATCTTCTTAGCTTCTCTCTAAATCATCTTAGCTTGAATTTATAACTATACTGGAGACTAGGATACACTGACCCATACACACACACAAAACACCTAGGTTGTGATAGTCCTATATCTGTGTGATTCCTACCATCCTTCTGGGGGAAGGAGGGGGCACTTAATTAAAACACGGGGCACATAGACTTAAAATAGTGAGTCAGATCATTCTTTTAACTGTAAGTGTCCTCCAAAAAGGGATGGTGGGAACCACACAGACAAAGATGTGTATCATGACAGTCATGTATATCCATACATGTGTATCTGTTTATCCTACTCTTCAGCATTGTTAAAAACCCATGCTCAGATGATTTAGAACCTCTCCTGTTAATTCAGTGTTAAATTTCCAAATACTTCAGTCTAACCACAGCCTTTCACAAAATTCCTTTATTACATTCAACCGTCATTTTCATCTTATACGATCTTTCTCGAGTTCTCATTCAGTCCCATCCAAATGCTTGGGGCATTTGAGGCATTTTTCTTCCCCCCAAAAAATAGTATGAGGGAATGTGCTGGACGGGTGGCTTAGTATGAAAGTTTGATATTTCCTTTTACTTATTTTGGTCTAAGACTTAGAGAACACCCCTATAATTCTACCCCTCCAGATGATTTCCAGTTCCTCCTGAAGATGAGAGCATCTACTAATCCATTTCTCCAAGAAAAGGGCTACAACAGCAGTTCCTTCCTTGTCTGCAGATAAAATCAGTGTGTGACCATCCATTACAGTGAAAAAAACATGGATTAGATTGCAAGACACAGCTTTAGAGATGTTAATGATTGTGCTGTAAAAGCACAAACAACCCCCCTCCTCCCTTTGCTCTCCTACCGTTCTTTTCTCTTATCCACTTCTACATAGCAGACATTTGATCTGAAAGGCCAATGAATTCACAGGCCTCCTGAGAACACCAAAGGCTGACTGATACGTGTGGGAAAGTGGTGGCCATTTTGGATGCCTCCGTTGTGCTGCTAAACACCTTCCCTTTTCTCCCCCCCCCCCCATCTACTACATCTTCTTTTATTCTCTATTTTATTTTGTTTCAGTAACAGAAATTTTGCCACTTGCCTTTAAACTGACCTATGGGTTTTTGTTTTTTTAAAAAAAATACTTCTGATAATAGTGTAGGGAAAACTTTTTGCGCTCAAAAGGAAATTCGATAATGGGTTTAGAAACAATATCAATTTTCAGAGCTGTATTCTGAAAAGGTCAGGGAAAAGCCTCTCTACCAGCACTCTCTGAATGACTTAGCATTTGAATGTCCCTAAGAACAATACCAGTAGAAAGGTGACTTTCAGATAAAAGGGAAAGCGAAAGAACAAAAGCCAAATCATCATGTATCTCTCCAACATCATATTCATTACTCTGAGGCTGGAGATCAAAGTCATCTAGGATTTCTAACTTTCAACCAAATTTTGAACTATGCAGATGGCAACCTTATTACAATAGTGTACCTTGCTTCTGACAACAGAGAGAATTATCCCAAATGTACTTCTGAGCAATAACAACAATATGCTTTTGGAGACAAGAATACTTGCAGAATCGAACAACACTTTAACCATTGCAGACATATCTTATTACACCTCTTTATTTACTGATGGATGACAGTTCCCAACAACAAGTCCTATGTGAAGGTTGGACATTGGAGCACCATAACTGGAAAGCCCCAGTTTGGGGAAGGTTACTGAACATATCATATCATATCATAAATTTATTTGTCAAGCATATATAAGGTAACAGGTAAAAGTATAAGCATAATTTGAATACATGAAAAGAGTAAGTAAAAAGGAATATTAGAATAGGGACGGTAAACACGCTGGTGCACTTATGCACCCTCCTTACAGACCTCTTAGGAATGGGGTGAGGTCGACAGTAGACAGTTTAAGGTTAAAGTTTTGGGGGTTTGGGGAAGAAACTACAGAGTCAGGTAGTGCATTCCAGGCATTGACCACTCTGTTACTGAAGTTGCATTTTCTGCAATCAAGTCTGGAATGGTTTACCTTGAGTTTGTATCTATTATTTGCTCGTTTACTGTTGTGGTTGAAGTTGAAGTAGTCATTGACAGGAAGGACATTGTGGCAGATAATTTTATGTACTATGCTTAGGTCAGACTGAAGTCGGCATAGTTCTAAGTTGTCTAAGCCCAAAATTTGTTGATCCTTTTCTTAATATACTCTCATAGACAACCTACTACAGTGAAAAAAAAAATCATTTTCTTGACTCTCCCCAGTGACACTGTTAAAAGATAGGACTGAAAGATCTTCTGTGGAGGTTCTCAATCATCCAGGCCATGGCTGTCCCAAAGGTGCTTTTTTTCCAAAAGGCAACTGGAGTTTCTTGATTTTTTTTTTTTACTTTGAAAACATTTTGCTTCTCATCCAAGAAGCTGCTGTAGTTCAATGCGATTTCTCTACTGTCTGATTACACCAGAATTGGCATATTTATCTTGCTGTAGTCTCCTTAAACTCCAAAAACTCCAACTCAGAATTGCTTAAAGTCCTTTCGCACAGAAGCAGTATTCAAATTATACTATAAAATAAATAAAGGCCTAGAAGTGGAAATGAAAACCACAGAGCCAGACTCTCTGCATCACTTGCCTAAAGGATATCCTTAGATAACCGCTTTTAGCCTTTGACTATTCAATCAGACAAGTTTACAGAGAACAAACTGTAAGGTATCTCTGTATCAGGACCACAATATAGAAAGTCATCAACTTACGACCATAAATGAGCCTGGAATTACAGTCACGTCCATCACATGATTGATCCCGATTTTATGACTTCTTTTTTGCAATGGGTTGTTAAGCAAAATGCAGCAGTCATAAAGTGAATGAATGGTCACAAAGTGAACACGGTGGTCATTAAGTGAATATGTTGTCCCCAATGAGCATTTTTTGCTGGAAACCAGAAGTAAAAAGTAGTTTCCAAAAAAGCCATCATAAATCGTGGTCACATATCCACAGGTCACTTCAAACGGTTGTAAATGAGAGCTGGTTGCCGAGCGCCCAAAATGTGATCACATGACCAAGGGGGGCAGCTATCAGAAGTTCAAATCCAGATTTTAAGTAGCCCTGGGGAGGTTCGTTGCAACTTTGAATGGTTGGTAAGCGACCAGTTGCAAGTCAAGGATTACCTATATATAAACACTAGGTTTTGACCACAAACCAAAAAGCATGATATCATCCATGAAAACATCAAATGGTTTCCAATGTTGATCCATTTTTCATAGGGGCCCAGAAAGTGCAAAGAAATTGGTGCATTGATAGCCAATAGACTCTATGGAAAAGTAATTGTAAGATTGTGCTATGCTTCACATTTTTTTTCTCCCAAAAGTACTTCAGAGCAGGCAGAAATGCCCCTGTGATTGTTACAAAAAGGATTACACGGCTGCTTTTTACAGCTACTAACTATACAATCCTGGAAACCTTTTTTTTTTTAAGGTGTTGCAGACAGGTGTGATATTTGGGCTCTTGTGTGCTTTTAAGCACATTTTGCAGATCAAATCTGCCCAGCACTAATATAATTCCCTTCATCGGAACATTGCACTAAGGAACTTTTCATAGAGGGTAGGCTGAAACTAGATACTAAAAAAGAAGTGCACATTTGGGCCTATTCTCATACTCTTGATTTAACTAGATAAGTTTGTTCCATTTCTCTGCTACATAGCAATACAAATGCTTAACATCAGATCTAGCTATATTTTTCCCGGGAAGGTATGATATTAATGCTTCAGCAAAACTAGAAAGCATTTGAAAATCTGAATTTTAAAAAATGTATTGAAAATTGATACTTCCTCTCTGCACTTATCTGAGGTGTCCTCACATACCTAATGCTGAAACTAATCCCAAAATCTAATCTCAGTAGGGTAGCAGCACCCTGGTTTTGTATCTTATTGAGAGCTGTCAGCTGGGTGCTGATCTCAACATTTCAGTCTTTAGTTACTTACTTTAGTTTATTATACCTAAGTGTCCCATCTTGATAAACCTCACTGACTCATCGGGCATCTGACTCATACCAGATGGTTGGATATCATAGCTTAAAACATAATTTCCTGTATTATCAATTGCAAGCATATTAATTATTCCGTATCTCTATTCCTGCTGATGAAAAATCTGTGTATGCTAGTGAGCTGCACAAGCTCCCTAATCTTCCCCTCTCCCCAAGCCTTCAGTAAATGATAAAGGTCAGGGGTATCTTCAGAACTTAAGTTTTAAACTATCAATCAGGTGGCTCTTGTATCTAATTTCTAAGAGCCGTGGTGGCGCAGTGGTTAGAATGCAGTACTGCAGGCTACTTCTGTTGACTGCCGGCTGCCTGCAATTTGGCAGTTCAAATCTCACTGGCTCAAGGTTGCCTCAGCCTTCCCTCTTCCGAGTTGGGTAAAATGAGGACCCAGATTGTTGGGGGCAATATGCTAACTCTGTAAACCGCTTAGAGAGGGCAGTAAAGCACTATGAAGCAATATATAAATCTAAGTGATAGTGCTATTGCTATTTTTCAATTCAGAACCTGTCATGCAGTTTCCATGGCCAGTTTATAATACAACCCTTAGATACTATAGTACTTCAAAGGAATTTCCCCTTCTTTTTAAACAAAACACCCTGTTTCCCCAAAAATAAGACATTCCCTGATAATAAGCCCAATTGGGCTTTTGAGCGCATGCGCTAAAATAAGCCTTCCCCCGAAATTATTTAAATGCAGAGCTGGAAATCAGGTAAGACGGCAAGAGGAGCCCCATCTTGCTCCATGTGCCCCAAAATAATAAGATCTCCCCAAAAATAAGGCCAAGCGCTTATTTCAGGGTTCAAAAAAATAAGACAGGGTCTTATTTTCGGGGAAACACGGTATATATGATGCATTTATTGATTGTTGGTACAGGCAGTACTTGATTATAATCATTCATTTAATGACCATTCATAGGTACAACACTACTGAAAAAAAGTGACTAATGACCAGTTTTCACACTTAGGATCATCACACCAATTCCCATAGTTCCCATGATCAAAATTCGGGCCCTTAGCAGACAACATGTACTGTCCCAGGTTCATGTGATCACGATTTGTAACCTTCCCAGCCAGTTTCCGACAAGCAAAGTCAATGGTGGAAACCAGATTTCCTTAATGACGGTATGATTCACTTAGCAATGGCAATGATCCGCTTAACAACTGTGGCAAAAAGTCATAAAATGCAGCAAAACTCAATAAACAATTGCCTTGCTTAGCAATGGAAATTTGGGCTCAATTGTTGTCATAAGTTAAGGTCTACCTGTATTGACTCTTAGCGACCTGACGGAAATATTCTCTCTAGAATTGTCTTTCTTTCACTTGGTCTTTAGGTCTCTCAGTGGAGCATTTGTTATAATAAAATTTGCTGCTGTCTATCCTCTTTCTCTTTCTCCTTGAACTTTTCCAAGATTATAATCTTACGAGAACTGTCTCTGCAGGCAACCATAATATGATACTTAGCGACATTTTTTTAAAAAGAACAAAAGGTTTTGTAGAGTTAATTTGCATGTTCTGTCATGCCTTCCTGTAGTTTTACTACATTTTAGCTTAGTATTTTACACAAGTTACATAACTATGGTTTATAAACAGAGTTAAAGAAAACATGGTTTAATGCGATGTGATGTGTAAAATTACTGTTCAGTTTTCCTAGTAAAACTCTCCTCCTGGGTTAGACCTTTATAGTAAGATTAAGAGTTAATTAACTAAAGCTGAATTCTGACCAGAGGGAGGCATTATGAGCTGGCTACCAAAAATTGGGTACGTCTCCAGCTCTGGATGGGTTTGCTCTCCCTGAAGCCTTGGGGTCCTCCTTTATTCAAATCCCTCAAAGGTGGAATGCATTTGGTGGCACAGAATGCATTCTAATCACATCAACCTTTCCTGGACAGAGATAATTTGATCACAGCAGTAGTCCATATTCCGGTAAGTATTTGCATTCCTGTAATTCACTCTCACTTTAGAGGAGATAAACCCTGACTGCTGTTTAGAAAGCCAGATCCTGATGATGAAACTCAAATACTTTGGCCACCTAATGAGAAGGAAGGACTCACTGGAGAAGAGCCTAATGCTGGGAAAGATTGAGGGCAAAAGAAGAAGGGGACAACAGAGAATGTGGTGGCTGGATGGAGTCACTGAAGCAGTAGGCGTGAGCTTAAATGGACTCCAGAGGATAGCAGAGGACAGGAAGGCCTGGAGGAACATTGTCCAAGGGGTCGCAATTGGTCGGACACGACTTCGCAACTAACAACAACAACAACAACAACAATTCACTCTCTGTGGCTCTCTCCCAAATAAGTTAGATATTGCAGCTAGTGTTGAACCCAACAGTCAAGATATTATCTGAAGGTATTATACTTTTCGGATATGTATTGGTTTTCTTTCTTTGCATTTATGAGCCACCCAATTCCATGGCCTCTGGGAGGTGCACAAAACTGGAAAACCTATAAAAACTGCCAAGCCTTCAAACCAAAAAAAGCAGCCAGACTAGGACAATTAGGGGTTCTAAACAAACAATAATACATCAATCCCAGACCAAGGACTAAAGTCAGATTTCAGAGCTTTCCAGAACACCAGGAGAAGGCACATTCCTTATCTCTGAGCATGCTGCTCCAGGAGTGGAGAAGCATGGTGGCATGCTTTCTCAGTCCCACATGATGACAATAGAATTTAGAATAAAATCACCTTTAATAGAAAATACATGGAACCACTCTACCAACACATACCGGAGGTAAGAAATGATTGAAGAGAAATGGTCCCTCAGATATCTGGGTCCTATGTCATACCAGGCTTTATAGGTAGGAACTAGCACCTTAATATTAATACTAGTCTTAAAGGATTGCACTGCTACTTACATATTACTACTTGGACTTCAAGTTTTTAGTAAGGATGTTTAAGGCTCTTAAGAACTTAGGATACTGACATTTGAAAGAACATCTCTCTCAAGATTTACCTGTCTGAAACTTAGGATCTACAAAGAGGACTCTCTTCAGAGCTCCAGAACTGGAAGACTCTCATTATGTGGAGATGCCTTTGTTGTGGTACAAGGCTTTCACGTGCCCTTCTTTGAAAGTCAAGTGGACCCCAGATGTTATCTGGTGAAAACTTCTTTTTTTTTATGGAGTGAGGAAGGAAGGCAAAAGTTTATGTAGAAGGATAAACGATTATTCAGTTGCTACCCCTTTCACTTCTGTATAACCCTTCCAACAGTGTTTGAAGCTTTATTAATAAAGTTTCATTTTCTTAAGGATTTGGAGCAACCTCACAAGTCAGGAAGAACTCTGTCTATTACTTCTCCACATTCCTGATTTGTCCTCTACTGTGAAATATCTGCTTGCACACTGTGTTCTATTGAATTTAGACAATGTATTTGTTGTGAGCTATCTGTACCAGACAAGCCCTAACTTGCCTCTAGCAGAATAAAACCAGGCTCACACTGGAGAAAAAGTCCCCTAGTATTTGAGCCAATTTAAGAAAAATTGACTTTCCAGCTATCCCTATGTTCAGAAGAGTATGTTCCAAACATGCTTCTAGCATCACAGCTATCATAACAGAAGGTATTCTCAGAGAATAGGGAAAAAAATTGAAAAATTGCTCTCATCATAGTTTCTACTTGGGCTATTAGCATCCTTGTAATTTCATTTCTGGTTGAGGGAAGCAAAACATAACAATGTATGCTTGTGTGCCCCTATGCTAAGAAATAATTATTGGTCAGAAACTAAGCTGGGCTCCCTGAATCTAAAGGGAAGCATCAGATAAATAGTATTTTTCAGTACAGTGGTGGTAATAAATGAATCTTCCCAGATTCTTGTATAGGAAATGAGGGTAAATTTTAATCTTATTGACAAGGGAAAAATGGCCTAAAGGGAGCCATTTACCAGTTAGCAGTTTTGGATACTTTTTTCCCTTCATTTTACTACTTTTATTTCTTTCTCCTTTTTATTGAGAAGAGGATAAATTGTTCTGTTTGCATTATTGACAACTCTGGTCAATTTTTCATGTTTTCCCTTCTGGGTGGGTTCTCTAAGCTTCACATGTGCGTGCACACAAACACATACACAAACAAACATTTGTGGGTTTTTATTGCCCTTGTTACATTTGCCTCTTCTCCCAGATCTACCTCTTTGGATGCAGTTTTCCACTTGATCTGCAAGAAAAATGAAAAGCTGGCAAACTTTCATCCTAATTCTTTTGGCATTCCTTCCCTGTCTGTTTCACCTGTGCAAATCTTAGCATCCGTCTGGAGTAGCAATAGGAGTGTAGGGGAAATGATGGGAATTTTTACTCCAGCCAGTGATTTGTTCTTCTGTGTGTCAGAGGCAGAAGAATGACAGGAGAAATTGGATTTTAGGGCAAAGGCAGAATGGAAGGAAAAAGTCTAAATTAAAACATCTGGCTTGGTAATTACATGCACTAAAAAGTTTACAGTCTAACCTACCCACATGTAATTGATCTAGCTATAGTGATGTGTCACTTTCACTTACCCATATTAAGCAGTGGGCTTCACCTAGTTATAACCCATGCTAACCTCCACCACTGACCTGCTACAGTATACTTATTAAAGCTGCAATTATGAGGTGATCCTTAATAGGTAGGGTCTTGGTTCAGAGGGAGATTTTTCTCTCTCTCTCCCTGTAGCTCACATGCAACAATTAAAGATAATTTAAAGTGTAAGTAATTGAGCTCAGTTTCTGAAAACTACTGTAGGGGTCTTGTCCCAAAGTATCTGACAGATGAAGTGGTATATTTTGACAAGTTTTCTGCAGACTTCCATTAAATACCAACCGGGAGTTCTGTTTTCTTTGGACTCCCTGACTAAGAAATGGCGCTTGCAAAAGGTTATGCCTTGCCAAGAATGAGGATGGCGCTCACCTTAACGGGCTAA
Source organism: Ptyas mucosa (assembly GCA_012654045.1). Classification (NCBI taxonomy): domain Eukaryota; kingdom Metazoa; phylum Chordata; class Lepidosauria; order Squamata; family Colubridae; genus Ptyas; species Ptyas mucosa. The sequence continues at coordinate 10,811,237 of WNWU01000020.1, forward strand.
CCACAGGGGGTGGGCTCTTGCCTGCTGGGTCATTGTCAAGCCCCAGAGAAAGGGAGGGTTCTAATGTCAATGGCAATAGCTTTCAGATATTCATTTCAACATTCAGAACAAGGCACCTTCCATGGAGTCCTCATTTAATGAAGAAAGTGATTGGGAGGCAACTGTGAAGTGCCTGGTTTGTGTGAAATTCTGGCTGTTCTAATCCACACAGATGTCTTTTTATGAGGCCAAGAGAGGCTTAAGAACACTTTCAGCACACCAGGCCTTACATGTAGACGTTCACAGAATGCAAATCATTTAGGATATTTGTGTATATAATACATGGTCCCCAAATTATTCAGAGTGATCATCTCTACTCCTTTTTGTAGTTATTGGACTAACTGTAATGGCATGTTACATACCATATTTATATTTATATTTAATTATATTATATTATATTATATTATATTATATTATATTATATTACATTATATTATAATTTTATATTATATTTACATATAACGGGACGCAGTGGCTCAGTGGCTAAGACGCTGAGCTTGTCTATCAAAAGGTCGGCAGTTCAGCAGTTTCAATTCCTAGTGCCATGTAACAGGGTGAGCTCCTGTTATTGTCCCAGCTTCTGCCAACATAGCAGTTTGAAAACACATTAAAAATGCAAGTAGAAAAATAGGGACCACCTTTGGTGGAAAGGTAACAGCATTCCATGTGCCTTTGGTATTTTGTCATGCCGGCCACATGACCACAGAAACATCTTTGGACAGCACTGGCTCTTTGGCTTTGAAACGGAGATGAGCACCGCCCCCTAGAGTTGGGAATGACTTGTACATATGTGTGAGGAGAACCTTTACCTTTAATGGTATGTAGGAATGAGATGCTGCCTAGGGAATGACCAGGTAAAAGGGGGCCTAGCCTATAGCTGCACAATCAGTGGAGAAAGAGGCTCAGAAGGCATCTCCTTACCCAAGTTCAAGACTTCTGGGGACAGCAATAGAGGATTGAAGATGGCTCAACTTTTGCAGAGCTGATGACCACAGCAAAAAGAGGAGCTGGTAAATGGATAGGCTCCTAAAAGGCAACTAGAAATAAAAATTAAAACAAGCAAGACAATGGTAAGAGAACACAGGACTGATCTTGATGAATATAAATTACCGGGATCTGAAAAATTATATCCCGAAGTTTTAAAGGAGCTGGAAGATGTCATCTCATAACCATTGTACCATATCTTTCTTTGGAACACTGGGGAACTAATGGAGGATTGGAAAAGAGCTGATGTGATTCCCATCTTCAAAAAAAGGCAGGGGGGAACAGAGCAGGAAACTACAGATCAACCCATCTAACATCAATAGCTGGGAAGATACTGGAAAAAATAATAATAAAACAATTTTGCAGACATCTAGAAACAAAGTTATAACTAGAAACCAGATGGATTTGTTAAAAACAGATCTTGCCAAACCAATCTTATTTCATTTTTTGATAAATTAATGACTGACTAAATAAGTAGATCAGCGAAATACTGTGGATATAGTATACTTAGACTTTGGTAAGGCATTTGACAAAGCAGACCAGACTACTTCTTGGTGTAAAAAAAAAAAGCTAGAAAAAAGTGGAATCGATAGCATCACCACCTGATGGATTTTTAACTGACTGACAAACCATATTCAACAAGTAGCCCTTAACGGTACTACATCAACAAGGACGGAAGTAAGAAATGAGGTGCCACAGTGTTCTGTCTTAGGTCCAGTACTCTTCAATATCTTCATAAAGGACTTAGATGAGGGAATTGCAGATGATACTGATGGGGATGGCCAACACCCTAGATGATAGTGAAATAGTGACCTCCAGCAGGTTTGAGAGCTCTGGGAGCTATGGAGAGAATTATGCCTAGAGCCTAGGCCATGGCGTGGTGCCTTCAAAGGGATATTGGGATTGTCTGCTTCCTCTCTTAACTATTTTAGGAATCTCCTTATTGATCTTCTAGATATTAAGAACCTTCCAAAGGGCAAGTTTCATTACTCCAGGAGAATCTCCTAGCCCAAATGAAAGAGATTTTATATAAATTTAAGTATCAAAAAGGAAATTTTAATTTTTTGAGGAAAAAAAAGCAAAAGGAGGATGAGAATGTTGATTTTTGGAAAGTTAAGGCATAAAATCAATTTAACAAAATATTTCCTGTGCGATATTTAAAATTTTGTAAAAAAAATGAACATTTTGAAATTAATTGTAAAAAATCCTCCCACTGAAAAGTTTGGTTGATTAGAAAATAAACAGATGATAAGAGAGCACTTGAAGGTTAATTAAAGAGAACCAGATAGAACTAATGGTTAGAGACCCATTAATATAATGGAGTAATATTCTTTGACTTTAGAAGAAATTAAGCTTGTTTGGGAACAAAGTGCCCAAAAATCATTTACAAGATTTTCTGATACTATAACAGAGAACATACAAAAACAACAGATTTATTGAATTAAAAAAAGAGGCTGAGGCTGATTCCAGATTACAAAGGTGATAATGAAAATTATGTTACAGACCTAAAAATGGATTGAAAAATATGAAGATATAAGAGTGATATGGAGAAAAATGCCACAATGGCTTAACAAATGAAACCAGCTGATATCTTAATAATTAAAGGAAACATACAAATAATAAATCAGACAACTGACTTGGAAAGCCACTTAGCCTGGATTTACAAAAAGGACATGTTAACAAATGAAGTTGTCCCTAAGAGAAGATAAAGAAAAAATGATGAGAAATCAGTTTGTGAGACATGATTTGATGGGATTAAAGATCAAGTAAAGGAATTCAGATTGGATTTCTTTGATTAGGGTTAATATATATGTTATGGTTTATAATAGTTATTAATGGAATTTCTTCCTGATCAGAAATGATCAGCAATGTTTAAAGGTTTAAAGATCTGTTTATAAATGGGGAGAAATTTATCTTGCTCTTACAGAAAGAGATAAATTGGAATACAAAATGGAATCATTGGATTAAGGTTAAATAAATTACTATTTCTGGTAGCTCTTAATAGACTTGTTGATTAGAAATGAATGATGAGCTTTTATAATTTGATTATGGATAAGGGATGAGATTTGGGAATAAGATTTTTATGGACATATTGGAAATGGTGTTAAATTACTGAAGTTGTTTATATTAGTTTGGAAGGAGGGGGGAAGTCATCTTTTATGCAGTATATCTGTGTTTCTTACGTTTTTCGCCATCAGTTCTCTTTTTCTCCACTTTTCATATTTTTCTTAGTTTGCGTTGGTCTTTTATCTTCATATTTGTAAACTCTAAAAAAAATATTTTAAAAAGGAAGAAGAAAAGGCAACAGTCCCCCCACCTCCCCAAGTTCTTGTACTTTCAGACATGCAAGGTTCTGTTAATGTTGCCTTACAATAAAGTATTATTCATTCATCCGGTTGTGTTTTCTGGGTGGTTTTACCTGGGAATCCATTTTTAATGATCACTTTTGGTCAAGGTTTAAACTCCAGTGCATGACCAGAAATATACCTGAGGCTGACTTTCAGTGCACCCTTTTGCTCAGAAATCCCACAAAAAGTTAACAGCACATACATCTATTAATGCCTTCCCCACTGACCCTTGAATGGTAAATCTCCAGAATTCTCCAGCCAATATGTCTCTCCTCATCTGGAATTGCCAGACTGGAGAAAGCTGCTTAGCTTTTAGCCTTGAATTCCCTTTTTGATGCCTGTTTCACATTTTGTTCATAAGGATGAGATATATTTATACCGGGACATCTAAGCACCATACTTAAAATAATCTGAAATTGTAAGATTTTTTAAAAGGGCCTTTGCTTTGCTCTGTTTTCAGCATCAGCAGAGGGCCCTCATATTTTCTGGGCTGATTGTTGAGGGTGAGTCAACAATCAGGGCTGATTGTTGAGGGCGAATTGTTTAGTGGCTTGGCAACCGCAGCCTTAATTGTGCCTAATACAGGAGAATTTGCTTGACAATATCCAATGCCTCAAAGAGATTTCTTCAAATAGGCATCTAATTGCTGTCCCAAATATCCCCACCGCCTGAAGTTCCAAAGCATCGTGAGTTGCTAGTAAACAATTAAGTGTTACGTTTGGGAGAACATAACCTATTGCCCCAGGCTGTCTTGATGACATAGAATTCAGATTTCTTAATTAAGAACCTAGCATTTGACCTTTGTGATAGGAAACATATGGTTGACGGCTTATTTGTGTACATCCTGCTGTTAGTACTTCCTCTCCTTTTTTTTCCTCCCCCCCCCCCCCCCCTGCACCCAGGCTCTTGTTTCTTTCAAGCCTGGTTGGCAAATGAGAGAAAACGAGGCCTGTACCAACGTTTTCTTTGGCTTGTTTACCCATTTTCATTCACATTGATGGGAAGGCAATTGCTACTAACCTTTTCATTTTTCAAGAATATGCCAGTGAAAATCCCATAGAAGAGCAGTGGTGGCCTGGTAGGTACAAAATGAAGATGGTACGTTGGTGTGGGAGAGTGAATGAGTGTCCTGCTTTCATTACACAACCGTCTCTCCAGTGGACTTCCTGGTTTATCGCACTTTAATTGAGGGAATCTCAAAAAAAGGGATCCCAAAGAAATTTCTCTTCAGAGTAGGAACTGAGGAGAGGGGAGATTAAAATCATGACTGTTATTGTAGAATCAAACACTGCTGGTCACACATCTAGCACATGAGAAACAAATCCATGCTAGGTAGTTCATGTAGCATTTCTTCCCTGGCACAACAAGTTGTATACTTTCAGAAAACTCAAGAAAAGGACAGAGTGGAGCTAAATGTAATGAATAGCCACTTACTATGAAGTACTGTTTGTGTAGCTAAATAAGCATGCAATGACTTGATCAGCCTTGTCAGAACAGATTACGGTTATAAGATTTATCCTTCCACACATAGTGTACCTCTCTCTCAAAGACGGGGAGGATGCAATCCTAACAACCCAAAATGATGACTCCCCACAATCATTTGCAAGAAAATGTATCAGTGGGAAGGAAGGAAGGAAGGAAGGAAGGAAGGAAGGAAGGAAGGAAGGA
>WNWU01000020.1:10816285-10846690 GCA_012654045.1 Ptyas mucosa
AGGAAGGAAGGAAGGAAGGAAGGAAGGAAGGAAGGAAGGAAGGAAGGGCAATGTGTCTTAAAAGAAAAATTATTTTATATTAAAAATCGAAATCTCAAACTACTCAGATGAAGCTTTCTTATTTTGTGTGATGTGCTATGAGAGGGGTTGAAGCAATTAGAAAATCGCTAGCAGGATTAAATTTATTGCAGTTTGGCAACAGCATTGCCAGCAAAGATAGCTTTATGGGGCATCTGCAGTTGCTTCTCATTATGGAATTTATTTTGCACTCAAATTAATCTGGCTATAGAGCCCATTGTTGCCATTGAGAGACTGAATAATTGCATATCTGAAGTACAGGGATTGAGCACATTGTTTTCTTACAGCTCAATTCCCCCAATCTCTATAGAGGAGCAAGGGGGGCCAAGGACAGCCTTAGTTCTATGGCAGTCCTTAGGCTTTAAAACAGAGCACATAGCTCAAGTTTCTAGTCTGCTTTCTTGGATGTTTCCTGCATACCTAATAGCCTTTGTCACCTGAACTCCCCATGGAGGCTGCAGCACAACGGCCCCTTTCGCAGCCCTTCATTTTTCCAACATTTTCCCCTCTCAAATCATATGCAGAGAGAAGGTTCTGAACATGACACTCAGCAGTGTTGCAGGGAGGCAACACCAGAATGGGAAAACTCACCATCTTGCTGCAGCCAACTTGCCATGGCCAATTTGCTGCAGCCAATTTGCTGTGGGACTATGCAACAATTCAATTTCATTATTTAAACTAATTAAAAATTATTTTAATTTTTGCCGTTCACATTTCATTTCATCCCTCCTTTTGCATTCTTTCTTTAATGATTCTATTCCACCATTTCTTTGATATTAATGTAACTCTTGTCCCATGGCAAGTTGTCCCATAGCGAGTCGGCCATGGCTGAGTTGTCCTGCAGAAAGTTGGCCATGGTGAGTTGACCACTGCAAGTTAGCTGTGGTGAGTTGGCCGGAGCATCTTTCTTGTGGTTTGTTACCAGGTATATCCCTGCCAAAGATGGCTACAGATGCAACTGCTCCGTGTTTGTCTAGCCTTCTACAGCTCCTCCTCCAGCTACCTGTGCACCCCTTTGCTCCACATTATTTTTCACCCCTGGAAGAACAGAGCACAGTACCTCCATCACTCTCAACATCTGCAATCAGTTGAAATGTATAAGTAGAGAATGTGTTTCATGTCATTTCATACTGCATGAAGAAAGGCCCTGATCATGAAAAGCACTAATGTATTCAACCATTCACATATAGATTCTTATCTGTGGATATTGTGCTGATTGTGCAACCATTTATGCTCTGTGAATAACAGCATATAAGCAACTGGAATGGAACTATTGGCTATGTCCCACTCCCTCACTTCTGTAAGTGCCTAGCTGTAAATAAGGTGTGAACATCTCCCTCTTCCTCTTACAGGTAATCTCAACCTACAAGCATTCATTTAGAGACGTTCAAGTTTACAACAACTCTGAAAAAAAGTGACTTGTGACTGTTTTTCACACTTATGACCATTGCAACATTGCGGTGCTCATGTAACCAAAATTCAGATGCTTGGCAACTGATATGTATTTATGACAGTTGCAGTGTCCCAGGTCATGTAATCACCTTTTGTGATCCTCTGATAAGCAAAGTCAATGGGAAAGCCAGATTCCCTTAACAATCATACTAACTTAACAGCTGCAGTGCTGCAGTGATTCACTTAACAACTATGGCAAGAAAGGTTGTAAAATGGGGCAAAACTTTCTTAACAAATGTCTCACTTAGCAACAGGAATTTTGGGCTCAATTGTGATCATAGGTCGAGGACTATCTGTATATATGATGATATCTACTTAATATCCAAAGACAGCTAACTAAGCGAGAGTTGGATAAGGAGGTAGAGGAGATACCAAAAGCTTCGAGCAAAGTAATACCATCTTGGTGAGTTCAGCTCTGAAAAAGTTTAAGGCCATTTTCCCAATTTGGGGAGCTGAAACTATAATCCCCCCCAAAAAAGGAAGGATCAAAGGAAACATAAAGCTTCCTTTGACCTTAAAGTCTGGGAATTCTGCAAACTGAAATATATCAGGATGGGGACATATTGGAGGAGGAAAGGCTGGATAAATCTATTCTCCTACCGAATGTGGAGCCTCACAAATAGATCACAGACAAATGGCAGCTCCCAAGAAATTATTCTGTTTAAAGACTTATTGTCTAATCAGAACAGCCAAGGGTCAATCATCTTGCCATCCTCCAAGCAAAAACTATTTCTGTCTCTCAAATAAACATAGGGCGAAATACAGATGAAAAATTACTTTGTGACCTCCCCGAAGGAATCCTTCATGGGTCCCATGTGGGAAGGCTGTCAACCTTTTGATCTGATGGGTCTTAGATCCAGCTTTTTCCAAAGCCTCCTTGCAAACACCGGTGTGCTAACCTCAGGAAAACAAACTAAGAATGGTTGGCTGCGATCCTAGTGGGGCTGAAAGCATTTGAGTCCTAGCCAGGCTGAACGGAGCATTTGGTTGCTGTTTTTAAAGAGCCCCTCAATTCATTAAGACTAGAAGCTGGCTAATGTTTCCCAGATTGGTCATCAGCCCAATGTACTTTTCTGCTATTGCTACTTATCCAAGGCAGAGTGAGGGGGGAGAGAGAGAGAGAGAGAGAGAGAAATAGGAAACCTTGGAAAACATTTATTTTTTTTGAAAGGGGAAAAAAACATTGTTTGGCAGTACTCTCCGTCTAATTTGCATTTCATTAAGGGAGATTGTGTTTGCCCAAACATTATTTGGTTCTGATCTCTTTCAACCACATAAATGGTTTCTTTTGCTTAAAAAAAAATCTTTAGGTGATGTGTTTGTTCCTTTGGGCACAAGTATTTATATTTACGTTTCTTTACTGTTACATGAAGTAACAGACTCATTGGTGTTCTGAATGTCAGACAAGTCTAAAGAACATGATCTGAACATTTTTTTATTCCAATCACAGCACTGAGAGAAATATACATTTGGTTAAGTGTTTCTGATTGGGTTCATAAAAGTGCTTCAATTAACAAGAGCTCGGTGAGGGAAATGGGCGGTTCCTAAATATGATAAATAAATATGTGAGGTGAAATATTTCCATTTTTATTCTCATCATCTCTTGACTTTTTGAAGAGGGGTTCAAATGAGAAGGGAATGTTAATGTTACTCTTTCTTTATGTCTTGGTCATATTCTGCCCCAAGATCAATACATGTATATACTCAACTTACAACCGTTCGTTTAGTAACTGTTTGAAGTTATAATGGTGCTGAAAAAGTGACTTATGTCTGTTTTTCACACTTACGATCTTGTAGCATCCCCATGGTCACATGATAAAAATTCAGACACTAGCAATTGTATTTATGATGTTTGCTGTGTCCCAGGGTCATGTGATCACCTTTTGCAGCCTTCTGACAAGCAAAGTCAACACGGAATCCAGCCAAAGTCACTTAACCACCTTACTAACTTAACTGTTGCAATGATTCACTTAGTAACTGTGGTAAAAAAAAAGGTTGTAAAATGAGGCAAAATTCATTGAGTAACAATCTTGCTTAGCAATGGAAATGTTGGGCTCAATTGTGTCCGTAAGTCAAGGACTACCTGTAGACTCTATCAGAGGCAACTGACGTTGTAATCTTCCACTGGCATTTCTTCAAAATAAATACATATCCACAAAATATATTAAGGAGTGGTAATCTTTTTATGCAACGAGCACCATCATCAAACAGTATTGTGACAGAAAATAAAAAATAAAGAACACAAACTAAAAAGGGAATTGGAATCTCATAAAGTTCTATCATTCTTGCCTGAATCTTGTGGTATATGTGTAAAATTGATTGAGATTGTGAAGATAGTTGAAGTTAATAGTTGTTTGCTTTAGATCAGTGGTAGTCAACCTGGTCCCTACCGCCCACTAGTGGGGGTTCCAGCTTTCATGGTGGGCGGTAGGGGTTTTGTCCCTACTTTATAAATCACCATTACTGTGGAACCAGTGGGCGGTTATAAAATTTTACTACTAACAGAGATACAAAAGTGGGCAGTAGGTATAAAAAGGTTGACTACCCCTGCTTTAGATGTTCTGTTGGCACCATCTAAGGCAGGGGGACAAATAGGACAGCCTGAAATATGCAATCCGCCATTTTTTTATTATTATTATTACTATTATTTTGCTCCCTGGGCTCCTTTCTCAAGCAGATAGATAAAGGTAAAGGTTCCTCTCACACATATGTACTAGTTGTTCCCGACTCTAGGGGGCAGTGCTCATCTCTGTTTCAAAGCCGAAGAGCCAGCACTGTCTGAAGATGTCTCCATGATCATTTGGCCGGCATGACTAAAGGCCGAAGGTGCATGGAACGCTGTTACCTTCCCACCAAAGATGGTCCCTATTTTTCTACTTGCATTTTTTACATGTTTTCGAACTACTAGGTTGGCAGAAGCTGGGACAAGTAACGGGAGCTCACCCCGTTACGCGGCACTAGGGATTCGAACCACTGAACTGCCGACCTTTCAATCAACAAGCTCAGCGTCTTAGCCACTGAGCCACAGTGTCCCCTTTCTCAAGCAGATAAGGCATAACATTTGAGCTTTTATTCAGTTTGGGGGACTGAGAAGAATTTTAAGAGGCTGGTTGAGTGCTTCAGTATTGGAAAGTTGTAAAGCATTCTTTCTTAACTCTTAAAACTTCTCAGCTCTCTAAATTTGACCTGACAGATATTACATATTTGGTGTGCAAGCTTCAACATACCATGACACAGTCAGAATAGCTCTTGAGTTGTTAGAAGTTCCCCAGCCTGATCTCAGTTGATCCAAGAGGCCTGGTGATCACAGGCAATATCATCATATGCAGATATTCTCTGCTAAATCTGCTATATAAATGCAGGGGACCAGTTATGATTGTCATCTAAATGAATAGGTGAGAAAGACTTAAACCTTCCCTCTCCAGGAGATTGGTTTGTAAAATTGCCTCCTTTTGTGCTTATTTTTCAAATCAAGCAACTAAAGCAGGGGTGTCAAACTCGCATCGTCACAGCATTGTCACATGATGTATTATGACTTTTTTTCCCTCTTAGGTAAACCGGGCGTGGGAGTGGCCAGCATGTGACACATCCGGCCCACAGGCAATGAGTTTGATACCCCTGAACTAGAGTGTACACTTCCCCATCTATTCAATACATGCAGAGAGGTTTCACCAGATTCAGGTATCTGTATACCACTATACAGTTAAACAACCATGACAGATACCTGTATACTAAATATATGTTGTATTGGATACATAAGCAATGATATATAGGAAACACAGACCCTCTTCTGAGTTGACTTCATTTCTTTCTATGTAGATGCCACACTGCTCAATATCCATGACATCAATTGGCTGGCTGAGGGGAAAAAAAGAAAGGAAAAAGGACGATTCTCTAAGTACACAAAATAAAAGAAAATTACACTGGAAAAAAATTGAGAGATGAGCTATTGTGAGCAATTATAGACAAGAAGCAACAGTTTTACTGTTATACCACTCTGCTTCTCTTATACACCAAGTCTTTTTAAAATACTTTTACTAGATTTTTTTTTAAAAGAAAGATTAAAACTAATCTTTCAAACTAATATAAAGTAAGAAAAGTGGGGGGGAGGGGAGAAAGAAATCAAAGAGAAGCTAAAATGCAAGAAAGAAAAAAATAGTAAAGAAAAAAAGTGTAACTATAAATTTACTTTCAATGGTTATAAAATGTAACTCTCTTCTTTCTATAATCTGTCCTAACCAATCATCAAAATCATAAATCATATGTGCTTTTTTTTTCATTTTATACTAATAGTCTATAAGGGGTTTCCAGTCAGCAATAAACATAGACTTTGTCTTTTCTCTGATCAAAGAACTCAATTTAGCCACCTCAACAAGTTCCATTATTTTTCACCAATCATTAGGAGAGTGCCGAATCTTTCCATCTTTGCACATTCTATACAATGATTGTATACATCATTGGTAACCTAAGATAACATAGATTCTTTTAAAGTGTTAGTCCTTTGAGACAGTCCAAGCAGGAAACCAAACAATGAGTACTCATACTACCTTTATTGTAAGCTTACAGAAACAGAACTTTGCAAGTTTGAAAGTGCTTCCCCCCTCTTCTGCCTTTACTTTCCAGATAACTAGGGAGAGTTCCTTCTCCACCCCCATCCTTCAGATTTGGACATCAATTTCTCTTATCAGACAGTTGTCTAGGCTGAATTCCTCCCTCCTGTCTCCCAAGGTTATTCTCACATCCCATTACATAAAAGATAAATGCATGAGTGCAGTTTCAGCCAGCTGGCTGAGACATCCCTTCTAAAATGTGGTCTTCCTGAGAGGAAAACAGGGCCCAATAAAAAGAGGTAGGGGTTCAATTATGCAGTTATTTCTGCCATCTTGGATTATGTTATAACTCTTCCTCTTGCGATACCCTTAGAGGAAATCTGGAGCAGGGGTGAGATCCAATTTTTTTCCCCTACCAGTTCTCTGGGCATGGCTTGGTGGGCATGGCAGGGGAAGAATATTGCAAAATCTCCATTCCCATCCTACTCTGGGGCCAGCCAGAGGTGGTATTTGCCGGTTCTCTGAACTACTCAAAATTTCCATTACCAGAACCTATTAGAACCTGATGAATAGCACCCAGACCTGGAGCTTTCTTGGGATATAGTGCTCTTTATATATTCTCTGTGTTTGAGAGAAATGGCTTTGAGAATTAATCATGAAAACATGGGATACCCCTGCCAAAGAAAATCTCCAGAATTTGGATTTAAGCTGCTATTAAGCATAGCCAACGTGGCCAATGGCAAAGGATTTGGGGAACCACAAATGGAATGGTGACCATTCCATTGCCCTCCTGCACTCTTCCACTTTACTGTCACCTCACAATTTTCAATGTTTCCATTGTCCTTCTAATCAGAATACCAAAACCCAGAGAACAAAGTATCCTCTTATTTTTAATTGTTTTGTCCTTTCCCTTAAACTTTCTCTTGCTCAGATCTAATAGATCCAAGTTGTGCTTGATTTGTGCAATAGGCAGAATAAGAAATACCATGTAGAGCACCCTCTCCACCATCAAATGATTCCATCCCAAGGAGTTGTGAAGAACTAGGAATATTAAATATTTTTTTTTCATTCCCTGAAGACATGGGGACTGAAAGGCAAGTACGTCCTCTTCTCGCTTACTGTGCAAAGTTAAATGCACAGAGGCAAAGGCCAGTTGATGTTACTGAAGAGCAATTTAGTGTTCACCTCTCCTAGCTTTTTGCCATGGGCAGCCTGGGCGGTAACAGGAAACATAATATGCCAGGAATATTAAATTAATGCTATTATGTCTAGGCTGAGATGAAGCACATTCCATGGGAGTAAATAATCCTCAACTTCCAGTTCAGGTAAAGGATTTTTTAATCAGTGGGTTAATATAAGGACAGATTATCAGTCCCAGGAATGCAGCTTTGGAGCTGGATAGGCAAGTTAGAGAAATTGGCTGTTAAGGCTTGTATCATCAGTAATTTTTTTTAAAAACTAGATATTTCTATGTCTGCCAAAGACAGCCATTGAGAAATTCCATAGTTTTTCAAGCTACAAAAAGCCTAACTGGAATGGATGAGCAGCCCTTGCCTTGTCAGACTGAAAAAGAGGCAGAGTGGTACAGTGGTAAGTACTATAAGTAATGTTTGGTTCAGCTATGGCACTCACAAAAGTTTTCAGTTCTGAAAACTGTGCTCTGGGTCAGTTGTCACCATACCTGACAAAACTTAGAACCTGGTTTTCTAATGAAGACCTTAAACTTTTGAAATGGATCCAATGATTCAGGAAGAAGCAGTTTTGTAAAATCGTAATCATGGTTCTTCTGAGTCAACCTCACTTCTGTGTATATGTGCATGTCCTTTTTAATTGTGTATTTCTGTAAGTTTCATTTGATCTGTTATTGTCTGCTGCTTCTGAATCCGGACCTTTTATTTTAATTTGGAAATCCAGGACCCTCTTGTGATTTGTGTATTTTCCTCCCTTTTTCAGAGAAAAGGCTATTTTTTTAAAGACCTGGGTGACATGATTTTCTTAAAACAGATCGTGGCTTTTATCAATTGCAGCCCTTTCCTCCTCCTTTTTTGTTGTTGTTGTTGTTCCTCTTCAGTTTACGACAGAAATTCTCAACAACATCAACTCTCTGTGCCCTTTCAGCAAATAACGATTTTGAAAAAGTAAAGAAAAAGTGGCAGCTGTTTTCCGACCATTTTCCAGAGAACCAACCATTTAAGACATAAGAATAATCAAAGGGAATGTTCAGACCTCTGCTTGTCTAATGACAGACATCTGGAGCCCAGAGGGAGGTCGAGGGATGCATGAGGGATGGGGAGAAGCCTCAGAAGACGAAGAGAAAATAAAAGTCATATTTCAGCTCATTGTAGCTCCTTTGGAATTTGCCCGTAGATCATAGCTTCAGCTTAACACATGGCTCTAATTGCAGGCATTGCTACACCTCAGCTACATCTTGGTTAGACTTGGGACTAGAACTCTTCTCAATTTACAGGTAATTTATGGAAAGAGGAGCTGTAGAGAGAGGCAACTGGTTAACTCTGATCCCCCTTTTCGGTGGCCTTTATCCTCTTTAATGGATTCCCTAACTTTCATGGCCTGTTTCAACACATGTGCAGCTTATTCGCAATTCCCCTTGCCTCTAACATTTATTGCTGGCTTAGTAAGCATTTTCGTAACATGTTTGCGATTGCTAGCAGTTTTAATAAAGTCTTTATTATTTATACAGGTAGACCTCGATTTAGGACCACAACTGAGCCCAACATTTCTGTTACTAAGCAAGATGGTTATTAAGTGAATTTTGCCCAATTTACGACCTTTCTTGCCACAGTTTTTAAATGAATCACTGCAGTTGTTAAGTTAGTAATACGGATGTTAAGTGAATCTGGCTTCCCCATTGACTTTGCTTGTCAGAAGGTCGCAAAAAATAATCACATGACCCTGGGACACTGCAGTCATCATAAATACATGCCAGTTGCCAAACATCTGGATTTTGATCACATGACCATGGAGATGCTGCAACAGTTATAAGTGTGAAAAACGGTCAGGGCCATTGTAAATTCAAATGGTCACTAAGTCGAGGGTTACCTGTATGCAAAAGGCAAATTTCAGCTCTGTTCTTCTCCATCTCAAACTCCATTTAGGCTTTCAAGGACAAATGATTCCTCTTAATTTTCATGACACAATCCTTACAACAATTAAGAATCCTGAAGAACAGAAATTGTTTTTTTCTGTGTTCAGGAAAAAGAAAATGGTGACCACAGCTGTGAAATATCATTTTAGAAGCTGATCCCTACAAGGTGTTTTTCCCCCAGCAACTTTATCTATGTATTCACAGGCATAGAGTCCTGAAACCTGACAAATTGTTCCAATTCTCCATGTCCATGTTTTAACCTGCAGGATTTGCTCAGAAGTTGTCCATAGCAACTCTACAAGCTGTTTATATGTTCCTCATTTTAGTAATTCCAAAATAAACATCACCGGAATTTTGAATCCTGTAATCAGTGGAATGTTCTTTTCTAACTTTCTCCAGTATGTTTTACTTTTCTTACAATATCATCAAAGGCCAAACGAGACATGACGACAGTAGATTAAATCTTAATCTCAGATTTGCTGCCTCGTATTAAAAAAAAAAAAACAGACAGTGGGAAGCTTCCTGATTTAAGTAAATGTGTGTGTACATGTATTTTTAAAGAACTCAGGAATTCAGCCACCTCCTCTGGCTGGCCTGTAGCAATGGCTCCCACTATGCGCTCCCTTCTGAATGCTGAACTGTTGGAAACTTTCCTCTGGAGAAAGGATGAGGATCAGGGGTGGGTTCTACTTACCTTTACTACCGGTTTGCAATGGGACCGCACATGGGTGCTTCAGGGCATGCGCAGAAGCTTCTGCACATGTGCAGAAACTTCCTGATGATGTCCGGGTCGGTAGGCAGAGCCTCCCATCAGTTTTACTACCGGTTCTTGCGAACTGGTCCAAACCAGGGGCAACCCACCACTGGTGAGGATGGGAGGAAACAGATGCAGAGGCAAGTATATCACCTCTATACAGGTCATCCTCGACTTACAACCATTTGACTAATGACCGTTGAAACTTGAAACAGCCCTGAAAAAATGGACTTATGACCATTTTTCACACCTGTGATGGACAATTTATACAGGCCCGTACACCCTATTTTTGTGATCTCTGGGGCCTCCAACAAGATCAATTTTAGTGGAAGCTCTAAAATAGAAATAAGCTGGGAAGGAGAGAACCCAGAAGATCTTAGCCCAAAAATATTTATAACAAGTATATAGACTCACACTTTTTATCATCTTTCTAGATATCGCAGCATTTCCCCTCTTTGTGTTAAATGTGACCCTCACTGAAAAAAAAAAAAAGTTAGCCGAACCTCGATTTAAAACAGTTACTTTGCTCCCATAGGCAAATATTGACAACATCATGATTTAAATCACTGTAGCAATTACAATAATTGCAACCTCTTTTGCGATGTACATAATACAGCAACCAATTAATTCATATATTTAACATCATTAGTTAGCTTTGCAATTAATTAGTGTTGTTTGCAGCAAAATAATCTCAGTATTTGACTTTTCATTAAATTTATTATACCATCGCATATAGTACCACTGTGGCAATAATTTAAGAAACGATTCTTACAAAAATTAAAAATGTAAGAAAACACATCTCACATTTGCTGTGTGGGATAATAACTTGCTTTATAGCTTCCTTCTTGCTTATAGTTTGTACACAAAATGTCTTTCCAACTCATGTTTATTTTAATTATTCTTGTTTTCTGTAGGGAAATAACTAAACGTTAAAGTGATTGAAGAGCCTTTTATGTCTTTTATTAAAGAATTTGTCTTTCATTTCATTTCATTTCATTTGTCTTTCAGATTAATAGGGCAATTCCATATATGTTTGTTAGGAGAGCTTTATTCTTCCACCACCATATAACCAACATACTTATCACTTTAATTTCTTTTTGAAAAGTAATATGAGAAAGGGGATGTGATGGCTCAACAGTTAAAGATGCTGAGCTTGTCAGCTGGAATTGTCAGCTTGTCCCGAGTTTGAGACCCAAGTGTCATGCAACAAGGTGAGCTCCTGTTCCTGCCTCTGCTCCTTCCCACCTAAAAATTTGAAGGCATGCAAATGTGAGTAGATTAATAGGTACCACTTTGGTGGAAAGATAACAGTGTTCCATGAGCCTTTGGCTGGCCACATTACCATGAAAAATGTCTCTAGACAATGCTGGGTCTCTCTGCCAAGAAACGGAGATGAACAGCACATCCTAGAATCGGACACAACTGGACAGAGAAACCATTACCTATACCCAATATGAGAAAACAAGCATGGTTTTCCAATCTCTTCTTAAAAGAATGAAAGACAAGAGAGAGGAAAAAGGGAAATAAAACATAGCTAAATCTAGTTTACATTAAGCCATTCATTACATTTCTTCATACCTTTCAGCTCTTCAAAGCCATACCTGATTTCATATATATATATATATATAAACATACATAGATACATACATACATATATACATACAACCACACACAAATGTATACAATATATTTGCATTTTTCTCCTTGTCATTCTATCCAGCATCTATTTTCACACATACCATTTGTGTGACGCCACATACTTAGCAATGTCATTTTTTTTACTAGTTCCAGGCTGTTTCTCTAGCCTCCTTCAACAGGGATGTGAGGTTTTTGCCTTGTGCAAATTTAATAGCAAGATGTTGGCTTCAATTTCTTGCTGTGAATTGGCTCATCTTTCCTCAAAACGTGGCATAGATTTTACTGTAAAGATTTGTGAAATGTTACCCCAAACTTGAATTTTAAAAATGAAAATTGGGGAACTTAATTAAAACATTCACATTTTGCTGACTATTGGTGAATCTTATTCTATTCTATTAGAACAGAATAGAGCCAGTTTGATCCAGTGGTTAAGGCACCAAGCTAGAAAGTTGGAGCTCGTGAATTCAAATCCCGTGTTAGCCATGAAAACCAACTGGGTGACCGTGGGTCAGTCACTCTCTTTCAGCCCAACTCACCTCACAGGGTTGTTGTTGTGGGAAAAATAGGTCTATTCCTATTTGGTGGGTTGTATCAGTTCGGATCAGTTTGCAAGAACCGGTAGTAAAACTGGCGGGAGGCTCCGCCCACTGACCCGGATGTCATCAGAAGTGATATGCGCATGCGCGCGGGCATGATGCAAACCGGTAGTACAGGTAAGTAGAACCCACCCCTGGTCTATTTGATATGTTCACCTCAGAGAGTTGTTGTGGGAAAAATAGAGGGTATGTTTCATATGTTCACCTCCTTGAATTTTCTGTAAAAATAGTAATGGTGGGATACAAATAAGCAAAACCTTCCCTTTTTTTGGCTTTTTCAAGTCTCCAGGCCTTTCCCTATTGCTGAGTGGCAGTGCTCTCTGCCCATCCTAAGTTAGCAAAAGAACGATCACAGAGAATTGGTAATTCCTGGGAGATCCCTATTCTGTCTCTATTGCCCCTTCCTTGTTCCAGTCACAGCAGTCTCTGACTCTTCAAATGTCATGGCTTACCAAGTCTAAGAGATTTGAGTCTGCTCCAGGATAGGATCAAAATATGGGAGGAAATAATTAAACAGCAGCACAGTTAAGCAAGTTAAGCCAGGAATGGGCATCAGATAGAGGCCATGTCATGGGGATACCACAGGAAAACAGAGGTCTCCCAGACATGTTTGTCCCGCGGTTAGGTGCAAAAAAGGAAAAATCCTCTGCTACTCTTTGGGGGTTTCTTTAACTGATTGATGTGCTTTTGGGAGGGACCAGCTATGGAGTTTTTAAATATACTTGCCCCGTGCAAATAAATAGATGGCGGTTTTCAAGCAGATGATTGTTGAGATGACACGCTGATGCCATACATTTTTAAATACAGTTTTCTAAACATCACAATGATCACAAAAACACCACTGTTGGACAAGGCTTCTGGATTTCCATCGGAGTGCTAATATATGCTACTAAGGGTACAGAGACATATTTTGAACCTCAAGGTTTCCTATTGCCTTGCCCTGGCTCCTCCATTTCCTCTTCAATGGACAAGCTTATATTTTGCCTTGAAAACTGACTTTGGTTAAATGTAGTCCTGGTTTGGAATGATTCTCTAACATTAATTGAATTAGGAATGAGGGTCTCCACCTCTGAAGCAGCTACCAACTAGATTTTATTAGAAATTGAAAATGTAATTATTTTGTCTAGTTGGAGCAAAACCAGGTAGTCTTTGACTTACAACCATTTGTTTAGTGGCTGTTTGAAGTTACAACGGCATTGAAAAAAGTGACTTATGACTATTTTTCACGCTTATGATGGTTTTTTACACTTATGATCATTGCAGCATTGATCATGATCACATGATCAAAATTCAGCTGTTTGGCAACTGACTCATGGGGTCATGTGATCACTTTTTGTGATCTTTTGAGTCAATGGGGAAGCCAGATTCACTTAACAACTGTGTTACTAATTTAACAACTGCAGTAATTCACTTAACAACTGTTGCAAGAAAGATCATAAAATGGGGCAAAACTCACTTAACAATTGTCTCACTTAGCAACAAACATTTTGTGTTCAATTTTGGTCATAAGTCGAGTACTACCTACATGTCTGAGAGAGAGACTTAGTGAGCTACAGTGGAAGTTGAATTTGGTCTTACAAAGATGTTTGGTCTGATCTAGCAAAATTATTATGTTCTTATTCCTAACACAGTTGGTCTAAATGAAGAATGTGGGAACTCCGGCGGGTATATTCAGAATTATTTATGTGTTAGTTCTTGTGTGCTTGCACTAAAAGAATATTCAAGAAGAAAAATACAATTAGAAAATAATGCAATACATTTTCCTCATCTGGCTTTACTATTACATATTTATTTTTATGAAGAAGAAAGCACAAACATCTGCCCAGCAGACAAACAATAATTTGTTGAAATTGCAAAGTTTAATTATTGATAAGACAAAGGCAAAACCTTTACTTCAAAATGGCTTGGTCTACCTGATTGATTTTAAGAACTAAGCCAGCTGGTGACTATGAGCCAGTCACTCAGGTCAATTTACCTCACGGAATGGTTGTTATGGGGACAATAGGAGAAGGAAGGTGTGTTAGATATGTTCAGCACCTTGAGGTATTTGTAAAAATAATAAAGGTGAAATTGAAACAAAAACCCCTTCATATATGTAGCTTAATATTAAAAGAATTACAGAAGCAAGGAGAAACATCTTATCTTATGTAACTTGAAACATTTCCCTGACCTTACTTGTAAACTGCTGGTGAAGAATGACTCAGAACCTGAGTAGGTCAAGGACCATCTGATTAAACAGATGCAGAATTTAGATATTGTAACAGATATGCAACGACAAGAATTTCAATAGAAGAAGAATATTAAATTTCTACTGGAAAAAAATTTTCTACTGGATATTAGAGAAAAAAGGGTTTTACTGTTGATATGTTGATGATGTTTCTATCGGTTCAATCACATCTGACTGCTGGGAGATTCTGTGAAGCAGTTCTCTCCACATTTTCCAATCTTGTGTGGCTTGATCTGACCATTTGGAGCATAACTACCTTTTCCAGTGAGCTTGATCTTATGCCATGGCTAAAATAAGTAAGGCAGGATTTTGTGATTTTGCCTTCCAGCAATATGCCTGGTTTTATACACTCCACTACTTGTCACCTGTACTGCACAAGGAATGCTCAGGAGCTGTGATGAAATGTGTCTACAAAGGGGGAGGTGGTATGATGGACTACAATTGGGACCAGAACTTCTGCTGCTAGCAAAGGGGTTGTTAAATGAGTCACAACTGATTTTATGACCTTTTTGCCATGGTTAAGTGAATCCCACCATCATTAAGGAAATCTGGCCATTGACTTTGCTTGTCAGCTGGGGAAGGTCACAAATGGTGTTCAGATGAAATGGGACTTGGCAACTGTTGTAAATACATACCAGCTGCCAAGCACTTGAATTTTGATCATGTGACTGAGGGGATGCTATGATAGTTGTAAATGTGAGGACCAGTTGCTTTTTTCAGTGCCATTTGAATGGTTGCTAAATTAATGTTTGTAAACTGGAGACTACTGTACAGTGAAGTGGCAGATTCCCAAGAAGGAAGGAGCACATTCCAAGGTAGGAGTCTGTAGGGATTCTCGGTCATCTAGGCCATGGTTGTCCCAAAGGTGCTTTTTCAGGAGACAACTGGACTTTCTTCCATTTCTATTCCAAGGTAGTGGCAAGACAGTCCAGAACTGGATCAGAGAAAGAGGAAGAGATTTAGGACAGCAATTCCCTAGAATCTCCCAGGGTATATCCATTAGGGTTAGCATTGCGTAGGTTTAGTCTGGCAAGATTCTGTCTATATAACATAAGCAAATAAAGATTTGAATTTTTGGCTGGATTTTTCTATGTCGTTCTTGGGCTGGGCCTGACAGGAGCGTTCTGCAAACAGAATGAATGAATCAATTTTCTTCTTGTCTAGTTTCTTCATAGTCCAAATTTCAAAACTGGAGGTAACTATAGGAAATACAATAGAATGGACTAATCTGTACTTAGATGCCAGGCTGATATCCTTGCTTTTCCATGCCATCTATTCTTGGCACCTTGTTGGTCATACAGTTCTTTTCCTTGTTTATTTTTGATAATTCTTTTATGAGCAGCAAATGGTGTTCAGATCCTTTTGACTTGCGCAAATCCATTCCTGGTGTGCCCATTCAACCAGTCTACTTATAACCAATGTAACCAACGCTAGTCCCAATAAACTAAATTGTTTTTCCTTGCTGCTCTTTGGAAATTCATATTCATTTTCCTCTCTTCCTCTCATTAACTTGCTATTAGCGTGGACATAATCTGCATTTAGTTGCCAGGCTGATGTCCTTGCTTTTTCATGCTTGATTCATACTCATCATTGCTGTGCAATCCAACACTTTGTTTCAGGACTGCATTCACTACATTAATCAATCTGCTATCCTAGGAAAGTGAATTCTTGCACGCATTCGATCTCGTCACTACCAATTGTTGTTTTGACATTTCTATTCCTCGTGGTGGCCATGAGCTTAGTCTTTGTAACACTCAGGAAGAGACCAAATTTCTTGCTTTCCTCATTCTTTTCATCCAATGTTCAGGCCTCCTTTGGTTTCTGAAAAGAGAGTTGTATTATTAGCATATTGAAGATTGTTGATGTTCCTTCCTCCAGTAAATATTATTCCAGTTTTAGGAGCCCTGGTGGTTCAGTGGCTAGAATGCAGTATTGCAGGCTTACTCTAATCAAAGCCAGGAGTTTGATTCTGACCATTTCAGGATTGACTCAGTCTTCCATCCTTTCAAGGTCAGTAAAATGAGGATCCCGGTTGTTGGGGGCAATATGTTGACATTTGTAAACTGCTCAGAGAGCAGTATATAAGTTTAAGTGCTATTGCTATTCCAGTTCTAATTGCTAAAATAGACAGTTAATTTTCTAAAAATTGCTGGTAATATAGTGCTAAGATCACATCCTCTTTATCTACAGGTATCTGGTAGCAATGTTATAAAATCGAAAAATGATTCACATTAGAATGAAACAAAATTTCTATAAAAGTTGAATTCCTAGTGATATTTTTATTCAACCTTACTAAGCCGAGTACTCCTATAAAGTGAATGCTAATTGTTGCAAAGATGATATATGCCTTTTATTGGAAAGGATGCTCAATAAAAGAATGGCTAATTAAGTTGTGTGAGTATGCTTTCATCTCCATAATGATTTCATGTCTCAAACGTAATTCTGGCCAAGAACATAATTCAAATCAGTTTTGTTACCTGCTCATCTAGATCAGACAACAGAAAATATTTTTTTCCCTTCTAAACTGGTCTGCTTCAGTTGGATTAACAAGGATGTGATGAACCTATCTCTAGATTCCTGATATAGTTGGCAATGAAATAAGTAAATGATTAAATCTTCCACCTATGGAAGGCTAGATTACAATTCAATGCATATATTTGTACCATACACAAAAATTGGATTTCTTTTTTCATGAAGTCTACATTTTAATTTTATAAATTTCTAAATTAGAAATGTAGAGACGTAGTAATTAATGTACCAGGATAAAAACCAAGAGACTGTGAATTCTAGTCCCAGCCTAGCAGTGGTGGGTTGCCCCCGGTTCGCACCAGTTCTATAGAACCGGTAGTAAAACTGGCGGGTGTTGTGGCTCTGACCCCCGAGCCCATCGTATCGGAGGAAGAAGGTTCCGAACATGAAGGAGAGGAGCCGGCCAGGCCTCCCTCCCTCAGCCCCTCCTCTTTGACAATTCCTCAGGTGTCGGCCAAAGGAGAGGAGATTGGCCAGGAGCCAGGTGTCTCCGATCGGTCGGAGAGTGATGAGGGAGACAAGTTGTGGCTGGACCCAGGTCAGCGTCGGCGTGCTAAACGATCACAGCAGAGGAGGCGGCGTGCCAGGGATTAAGCTGAGTCACTGGACCACACCCCACAGGCTATATAAAGGAGGGGGCTGGCCGTTTAGATTCTGTGACTGACAAAGTTAATTCTTTCAAGCTCCTTTGGTGCAAAGCCTCAGTCTGCTGAAGGATAGTGAATTGGACTGTTTTTTCCCAGCCGGTGTGTATTGCATTTGTTATCTGGTGGAGGAACACCCCCCTTCTTGTTATAGTAAAGAACTTGGCAGCCGGTTCCCATAGAGCTACCAAGCCTCTGATAACGGACCGTTTGTGTGTGCCAATTAATTAACCCTCGACTGTCTGTGTGAGTTTGTGCGTGTGGAGGACAGGGACAGAACATCAGGAGGCTCTACCCACCAACCCCAACATCATCAAAATGCTTGTGCAGAAGAGCATGCGTGAGCAAAGCAAGCATGCACGGCCCTGTTGCGAACCGGTAGTAAAGATAAGTAGAACCTACCCCTGCAGCCAAGGCATGAAAGTCAGATGGGTGACTTTGAACCAGTCACTATCTGTCAGCCCACAACATCAGGCTTGCGCATCAAGCCAGGCGATCATTTCTGTCACAACCCATGGATCAACTCTTGGTTGATCCAGAAAAAGCAGTAGATCTTGCATTTATGGAAATACACTAGGAAGGGGGGGGAAAGGGGAAAGAGAGAATTTATTGTATCTCATAATTTAATTTTATGATTTATACTGTGCTGACTAAGGTTCCTGATATTTATCCTTTGCTTAGAACTTAGTAGCAATTTTCAGGCTTTTAAAATATTTGTAAATCCTTTACTCACTTGTATCCTATACTTGGATCCCTTTATTATGTTCTTTTTGTGTCCCCTATTTGTGTATTTTCTCTCAAATGTCTAATAAGTATATTAAATTGGAACAGAAAAGAATGCATCGCTTGGCAAGAGCCAGCATGGTTTAATAACAATAAGTTCTGCAAAACCAGCTTGATCTCCTTTTTTTGATTGGAGTGACCAATTTAGTTGGCCACAGGAATGCAGAGGATATAGTGTACCTTGAATTTAGCAAAGCATTTGACAAGTCTCCCATGAAGTTCAAATAAAGAAAAGGCCAACAATCAGATGGGGCTAGGCTACCATTACATGGAAGAAGAATTGATTGAATAATTGTTCCCAAAGTATATATATATATATGTGTGTGTGTGTGTGTGTGTGTGCCAATGGCTCTGTGTCAAGCTGGAACAAAGTGTAAATTTGCAGGGATCTGTTATATTCCATTTGTTGCTTAAATATTTATGAATGAGTCAGATGATGCAGTAGAAAATACAAATATTAGATTTGCAGGCAACCAAAGGATAGCAAAGGACAGAATCAGGATTCAGAAGATATTGGCAAGCTGGGATTCAAGAAGAATTCAATAGTGACACCTGAAAAGTCCTATATTTAGATGGGACTAGTTGGACTGTTCTAGTGAACAGCAATGCATGCCAAAAAGATGTGGATCACTAGATGGGAAACAGAGGCAGAGTGAGGCAATCTCAAAAAGCAAATGTAATTCAAGAATCCATCGACAAAAGTAAAGTATCAAGATCAAGAAAATATAATGCACCTCTCTATTTGCCTTGGTCAGAATGCATCTAGAATATTACATCCAATTCTAGCAGATCATTTTGGGAAGACCATTGAGGATAAAATTCTTGGAAGGAAAAAAAAACTTATCAAAAATAATTGGTTGTTTATAAGTTGTTAGGTATGTTTAGTTGGGTGAAAAGATTTGTTGGAAGACATGATAGTTGTCCTCAAGTATCTGAGGAACTGTTTATGTAGAAGAAAGAGCACGACTGTTCAGTGTTGGTCTGGAAGATAGGACAATAAAAATGGATTAAAATTACAAGGAAGTAAATTTGGTTGGACATAGAAAAAAACCTGCTAATGTTAGGAGCTATTCAATAATGAAAAAGCCTGTTAGAAATTCTGTGGCAGCTGATACCTGCACTGGGCAGATTAGATTAAATTATCTCCAAGGCCCTTCCAACATTTATATTCTGTGATTCTGTGGAAAAAGAGTGTTAAACACTGTCAGAAACATGAGGGGCTGGATGTGAGGAGAGAAATACTGTTTAATTTAGCCTTAAGAGGAAGCAAAATCTACCCATTTTCTGAGAAAATGCTAAACATCCAGTGCAATATTGACTTTGTGCCAGCCAGCCATCTGAAACAGGCACAATATTTCTAAGTCAAATGAATCATTTTAACACACTTTAGAACTTCTTTGCTTCTATATTGTTAACTTTTAATTGTTCATTCTCTGGGATAACGGGAAGCCTCATCAAGATACACACAGGTGTCTATGTATATAAAAACCTAGAGGCACTCGAGGTTTGGTGGACTAGTCACAATAGGCATCTACAATAACTATCTCCCTATCTGAAAGTTTTCTTCAATGATTTCTAGCCTTCATTTCCCTGGGTAGGTCACATCTCTCGAACAGTGTATCCAAAATAAGACAGCAGAGCTAGTAGTAAATCTGTAGTGATTTTCAGAATGGTGATCTGTTTAAAAAGGAACTTTAAAAAAATAGCAACCTCACTCCTGCTTTAGTAAAGATGAATCTTTCTTAAAACAAATATATGAATCAGTTGTTTGGGGAGCCAGGCTTCTTTTCATGCCTCATTTTGTTCCCAAGTACACATTCTGAGGAAAAGTAGATACAGACTGCATTAAATAAGGATAAAATGTGCTTGTATTATTTGGCACTCCTTCCTTTCAAATTCATGAGACTGCTGGCAGGGGGGGAAATCATGAGCTGCATATTAGCAACTCCTGGATAGAAAAGTCTCATTTGAGAAAGTGCTGGCATTATCTTCTTCCAGTATAAGTTTGAGTTTCCATTCTATTGACAGTCCTGGAAATTCCTGGTGGTCTCCTATCCAGTACTAACCAGGCTTGACCCTGTATAACTCTTCTAGCTTAGCCAAGAATGTCTGTCCTAATCTCTAAATCTATGGTGTTCTCAACGTCAGGGTCTTGGTTGCTGAATTTATAACCAGCTCCTGAGGGCATACAGTAAGGAAAAATAAACCTTGACTGACTTCTCAAAAATCTGCTTCCACCTATCCTGTTTCCATTATCCTCTGTCTGTGTCTCTCCAGATGTTTGTAACTCCAGTTCTAGTAATTCTTCCCAGCATGTCAAGCTCAAGAGATGCTGCAAAATACAGATCAGCATACCAGTATTTCTCCAATCCTGCAATTTCTTTCCAAACAGTCTGAAACACTTGAAGCTATTTTACTTTAAAACAAGAAAAATAGGACAAGGGGGAGTAGGAATGAATCACAGTTTTTTCTATGGGCATCATTCGCATCAGTCTTTACTGCAATTGCTGATCAGCGAAAACATGTGATGGAACAAAATAACAACAAATTGAAAGCTCTGCTACAGTATTAGAAACAGGGTAGGAAGCTTGCAAAGTGTTTAAGCTGCTGCTACCATGAACCTGTATGTGGAACATCTGGATCCAGTAGTTGCTTTTACTCCTGGTTGTTTTTGTCCCTCTCTTTCCCTGTTCTCCTTCAATGTTCAGGCACATTGACAAAGGAAACATACATCATAATTTTTGACCCAATGCAAATCCACAGCTGTATGCTACAGCAACACCTGCAGGGTGCAGAGTCTGCTGTTTTTAGCCAGACAGGCCTTCTGCCTTCCCAACAGGGAGAGTTCATGGAGATATGAAAAGTTTGCAGACTCTGAGAAAACAGTGTATATTATTATTTTCCCAGTGGGCTGGTTCTCATCTCTTATGGGAAAAGCCATAATGATCAAGGTGTGTAAAACACCACAATCTGGCAGAAGTAACCAAGCAGTTAATTTAGTATAATGTTCTACAGATGTCTGTGCACATAGAGTCACCCCAGAGCCAGTTGATTGTGAGATGGGCTGCATATAAATGTAATAAATAAATATAAATAAATAAACAGAAGTAAGTGCACAGTCATTTCAATAATGGAATGACATTTCAATTAATAAATGGCATTGCTTGGTTTGCTCTACGTGCCAAATCATAAACCACGGTGAACCAAACACGATGGCGGAGTCCATACAACGCAATGCCAAATAAAACTCTTTTATCATTGAATGTGATATAAAAACCCAACTTATTCTTATTTATTCTAGATAACGTAAGAAACATTAATTACAGGGAAAATTAGAGTGACACTGGAAACTAATCTCCAAGTCTACTAAAGTGTTCTACTGCCTTCTTTCTGTTTAAAAAAGAAGAATGTATGGGCTTTAGATGGAGTTTAAACCACATGTAAATAATTTTACTTTTTTTTCCCCCAATTTTTTTTATTTTTAAACATAACAAAACATAAAACAACCATCATCCATTACAATCACAGAAAGTGTGTCGATCGGTTAAAAATCTTTTGTGCTTAATCCCATATCCACAATTTACAAATCATTTAATTTCTCTTACTTGATAATTTTATATATCCCTTTATGTTATTATTCTCATTTAACAATTGTTTAACAAGGGTTTGACTCCCATGAAAAAAACAACACTTCATATATTTTATCATTACATTAATTTCATATTTCATACTTCATTTCCATGCCTTATTATGTAGCCATTGATAAAACAAATCCCATATTAAATAATATTGTTTATCTTCCTGTTCTCTAATTTCAAATGTCAATTTACTCATTTCAGCACATTCCATAATTTTCTTAATGATTTCATCTTCAGTAGGTATTTTCTCTTTTTTCCAATTTTTAGCAAATACAATTCTAGCCGCTGTTAAAACATTCACAATTAAATATCTCAGTTCTCTATTATACATTTTTGGTAAAATCCCTAATAAAAATATCTCAGGTTTGAAGTCAGTGTGTTTCTTTGTCATTTTTTCCAACCATGTGTGGATTTTAGTCCAATATCTTTTGTAAATAATTTTACTTTTGAACTATCAGGTTTCTTTTATAGGCAAAGCTTTGTAGGCCTTGTTCAGGATTCCCATTTTCTTGAACATGAAATACTAATGCCCTTTGCAATAGTATTCACTCTCCACATTTAGTGCTTTTCCTTTCCCCATAGAGAACAAAATGAAGGGATGACTGCGTACAGAACACTTCCATGTTTAGAAACTCTGGGAGGCAGTGAACTCGGCTAGATGCTCTCCTGATCTTTTTAAACCTTTTTTGATCTTACATGATCTACAGGGAGGTAAGACTGAAGCAGGCAGAGAGGATGGGATGGGACCCTGAGTCTGCCTGTGTTAAATATATGCCCTGAAATTCGCTGTCCACCCTAGACTGGTCAGTGACATTGCTTTGAATATATTAGGAACTGGAGGAAGGCTGAGCACTGCAGTAGAGTGAAGGAACTTAAAAATAAAAGTTATGAAATAATTCGAAGTGAGCGAATGTTGGAAGAAATATTTCAGAGATTTCTGCACATAACCTCAAACTGACAGGAGGGAAGTTCAAAATTAACGTTAGAAAGTATTACTTCACAGAAGGAGGTAGTGAATCAATCATCAGTAACTGAGTTTAAACATACTTGGGATAAACACGTGTCCATCATCTGTCAAAAATAGATAAATGATAAAATAATAAATAAAAATAATAAATAAAACAAAAACCAATAAACAAAAAACTCAAAGAGCTGACTCGATGGACCACTGGGTCTTTTTCTTACATCAGTTTGCTATGTTTCTGTGTAAGTTTTTTGCACATTTAAATCACATTGGAATAACAAAATGAGCACTGATATCTCTCGTTATACTATTAAGTCAAAAATGTTTCATCAAAATGTTTCTCAAAACTCTAGAGAACAAGAGTGGGAATGAAGACTTTTTTTTTTCAAATACAAAGACATAAATGAGGAAAATAGAGTTGCAACCTGATGGTTAGCAAGAGATTAACTACAGACCCAAACCTATCTTCTACAAAATATTGTAGTATAATTGTGGTCTGTGGTTTATTTTAGTTAATAGTTCAAGCCATACTGAGCCAATAAATATAGTTGCGAGGTCACTTCATCATATAACTGTTATCCTGCCTATGCATTGCATAGCTCGGTAGTAATCTTTCAACTGTGTCTGTCTCAGTGGGAAGTTCATAAGGTCCAAGGAATCTTATTGGAAATCTGGGAACAGAGAAAGCTTTTGGAGGTCCTGAAGAATGTGAATAAGATAAACCAGCTTTTCGACTGGGATTACATTCCAGTGGACTTTAAAATATATCCTATGCAAAAAGCACATAATTTCTGAGAAACATGTCCTCTTCCTGTACTGAAAGAATGGAGGAAGCTGTATTCATAAAAATAAAAAAAAAAGGCAGTTGAATATGTTATGGCTTTCATACGGCACAGTTCGCAATTTGTTCCTTGATTATATGGAGACATTAAATTACTTAATAGATGTTATGTGCTGATATTGATGAAGCTGTGTTAGCACTCCCTGTCATTTCCATGAAAACAGAGAGGGAAATATGTGAAATGGATTTCCCCATACCTTCTACTTCTTGGTAGGTATGTACATTGTCCGGTTATACATTTTGCTGCTGTGTAATTCCTTCTGCTTCAAACGCCAAGCCTCAGCACTAACAATCAGGATTAGAAAATTAATCTACTATCTGAGTTGCTTTTTTTTTTTTTAATTTGATTTATATGCCACCCTTCTCCGGAGACTCAGGGCGGCTTACAATGCGCTAAGCAATAGCCTTCATACTTTTGTATATTTATACAAAGTCAGCTTATTGCCCCCACAAACTGGGTCCTCAATTTACCTACCTTAGAAAGGATGGAAGGCTGAGTCAACCTTGAGCCTTGGTGAGATTCGAACCTGCAATAATTGCAGGCAGCTGATGTTAATAACAGGGTGCTTTAGACCACTGTACTATCCAAGGCTCTTATGTGTATGAAAAAGTATTCTTACCTACCTTTTAGGTAAGAAAAAGAAGGGAAAGTTCACTTTGCTTTGCCAGTGGATTTTTTTTCCCTTAAACGTTCGGGGGTTTAATTTGCAAACTAGAAAATGGCAAATTGTGACTCATGTTCATGATAAAGTGTTACAGGGGTTGTGCATTTCAATTTTTGAATATATTATTTTGAATTCACCATAAAAAAAAACCCTGAACAGAGCATTTCACATCATGGGCCCAGTGTGATTATCGGAGGGGAAAGTGTTCTCTCTCAAAAAGCAACTGAGGAAGCAAGTTTTGGATCACTTGATCAAAGAGTGCGATCTTTCAGGACTCAGGAAGGAACCTGTGGCATCTGCCCTGTGCAATGGGATTCCCCCATGGAATCTGCATGGCGCCTATCTTCTGGAGGGCCTTAAAAAACTTGATTTTTTTCCCCAAGGCCTTGGAATAGGGAGACTGGAAACCCCTTGTTAAATACATTTATCATGTATTACATATGATTTTGTGTTAGTTGTCTGGATTACCATTTTATTTTTTCCCTTATTTGTATGTCTATTTACTTTGTTGTATTTTTCTGGTTTTTCTATTGTGAGTCAGCCTGGAGTCAGGTGGCACCAAAGTGAAATGAATTAAATAAATAAATGTTCAGACACTCATGCACACATCAATGGAGTTTGTACATCCCTTGAGTTGGGCCTCATTCTTTGTATAGCCTTAGGGCTGTGATGGTGAATCTATGGCACACGTGCCACAGGTGGCATGCAGAGCCCTCTCTGTGGGCACGCGCACCATTGCCAGCTGGTCTTCTGGTTTCCAGCACGCACATGTGTGCCATCCAGCTGATCTTCATGCATGCTAAAGCCCCAGAAAACCAAAGACCAGCTGGCCAGTGCGCATGTGCGCGCCGGCACGCACGAAGACTAGCTGGCTGGTGCACATGCGTGAGCTGGAAACCAGAAGACCACCAGCCAGCACAGCAGCCAGCTGGTCTTCAAGTTTCCAGGGCTCCGGCACGTGCACACGTGCGCACATTTCAGTTGGTGCCGAAAAGATTCGCCATCGCTGCCTTAGGGCATATCAGGAAGCCTATTTTGTTTAATAAAACTTTTTTAAAAGATTTAAATACATTGGTTCAAATCTATTTTTAAAGGTAGCATTATTTTTCATTTGATTGAAAATGAAATTTTGTTTTCCTGAATATTACCTTGAGGGCTCTTTTGGACAGAAAAATGGTTCTTAAATATTTTGATGAATAGATAAAAAAAATAGCTATTGGTGCTTGAGATCTTGAACTTGTAGAGAATGATCAGTGTGACAAATTATTTTCTGTAATTGTTGAAAAAGCTGAATGAGATTTAGTAAGGAGGCTGAAGATATCAATGTGATTATTATATTTCCAAACCTAATTATTAAAAAAGTAACAGAAAATAGAATATAAAGATGAAGATCTCCTCACTGCTATTCAAAGGCATGAGGACTGATTCCTTATTTGCTTATTTTTAAAAAGTATTTTGGGAATATACATACCAGTATACTTTTTTTCTAATGTGTTTTCTTTAAAAGGTATGGACTATCTTTAACTTTTACCTCACTACTTTCAGTAACCTATTGGTAGAAAGGGAGAATATAATTTTTTTAAAAGAACTTATTTTCTTCCTTTTCTTCTTTTTTCTATTGTATTAATGTTAGATGGATGGACAGATAATCATATAAATTAATGAATAATGAATACATTTAATAAATAAAATAAAAATATTTCTTCTGGCAAGCCAAATAAGAAAATGACTGTTTTTCTCTTTCCCTTTTAAAAAACTTTTTAAAAGTTTATCCATGGCAGTTAGGTATAGCTAGCCAAGAAACTTATTTAGCGATTTTGATCAAAACTTAATTTATACTCCCACAAGTCAACAGGAGAACTGGAACTTTGTCATCTGAGAACTGTCAATATAACCAAATGCCATTTCATTATTGCCAAAGTAAGAAGCATGTTCCAAATTCATTCTGATATCCAAAAAACCTTTGAGGAATAGGATCCTCGTTTCCTTCACCTTGCAGTGCAAAATGCAAGGAGGACTTGGACCACAACATAAGCTACCTTTAAACAGAGTGGGAAACATTTCTTCGCCACTACAAAACAAAATCCAGAAGGAGAACAAATACCATAGGCTGAACAAATACCAGGGCATCTAAACAAGGCCTTATCCATCTAGAGTCAACTCCCATCAGGGTTGTCCCATTTGTTAATAGGACAAAGTGAAACTAAAAGCCAAGTAAGACCAGGGTGGTTCCTGTTAAAGATAGGTCAGCCTGTTGAAGGAGAAGCTTTTCCAAGTATTGTGCAGACTCCATATAGGGAAGCCAAGAAAGCTTTTAGAGGTTCTGGAAACAGTTTCATTACTGATGGTTTGGCCATGGGTAGCTATTTCTTCCCTTAGGCATGCTGGAAATCCCAACCAGATTCTTTTTGACATCATTGGAAGTCAGCACCCAAGAGGAGGTACCCAGCTTTAGAAAACCAAGCCAGCTCTATCCATTTGAACTTGCTAAAACAGGATAATGTAATAAGTTGCCTCTTAAAGGACTATACAACCAACAGTTCATGTTCAATACAAGTTTATAAAGTTGGAAAGTGATTCCAGGTTTGGCTATTGACTCAAACAACACCATCAAGGCCACTGCCTAATTATAATCTGAGTACACATGTGGGCTATTAGTTTGTTCTTCTACCATCTTTCAAAGAGACTCCAAGGAAAAGCGAAGTAGGATCTTCCACATGAAGGTGCTTTATATTTGAGTCACATTCTTCTGGGCTCCTAAACAAGGAAACCATAGCATGTCAACAGTTCTTTAACAAAGGATCTTCCACACTCTGATCAAAATTATACATTTTCCTCCAGGTGTTCCTTGGAAGAGTTGATATGGTAAAAATACCCTGTTTCCCCTAAAATAAGACATTCTCTGATATTGAGCCAAATTGGGCTTTTGAGCACTTGGCAATAAGGCCGAGCGCTTATTTCAGGGTTCAAAGAAATATAAGACAGGGTCTTATTTTCAGGGAAACATGGTAGTAAGAGGTAAAATTATCATGTGATACATGTACTGAGATGAGAGAATACCATGAGCTCAGCATGAAGGTGGTTGTACTGCCATGATGTTCTAGGACGCTTCCCAATTTTGTGAATAGATGTGACATGAGGAGCACTTTTTTCCCAACCAGAAGCCCTCCAAATTTGCTGTGGTAGAATGCTCCCTGAGGATTCTGAAATTTGCAGTCCCAATAGATCTTTAAAGAACCTTGCTAGAACAGACTTAGGAGTTCTAAAATGTTTGAATCAATTTTCCAGATCTCTTTCAGGATGCTTATCTTTCTGAGCTTTGCTTTTGACCGTGCAACCTCTTATCAATATTCCAACAACAGACCATGCTGGCACCTTCTGACCATATGAGTTTCTCACTTTTTATCAGGAGGAAGTGAACAAATATACGTGCCTTTTTAATGCAGCTTCCTACTAAAAGTTGGAGTTTCCGTAGAAACCTGGACAAGAATGATTCACATCCAGTGAATCACTCAATGCTCATGGCTTTATAGCTTGTTGTTTTCATATTATTTATTTGAATATACATAAGCCATTAACACCTGCAGCGTAAAGATAACACTGGTGAAATTATATAGGACCTATTAAGGAAAAATAAAAGGCAACTTGGTCAAGCGAAAGGAGAAGGTGTAAGAAAGAAATTCAAAATAAGTCCTTCGTTCTGTTTGGCATAAGAGGGAGTAGAGGAAACACTAGTAAGTTTTTATGATTCTGCTATTATACCCTAGAATCATTCTCATAATTCTTGCAATGTCTGTTTCCTGATCTGGCCTACCTCTAAGGACTGACAGCATTGGCCATGTAAAAACAATCAAATAGTTTTTACATTAACTTCAATAGCAATTTGAATGATAGGTCACTAATCATTGGTGGATTGGCCATTAGTGATAGAAATGAAACCATTTCAAATAGTCTTCAACTCTGAAACCAACTAGATCAGTATCATCCCATTGGGCATACCTAGAAGTAATAAGGAACTATGGAACTGTTCTCCACTGAAAATATGGCACCTTTGAAGGGCCTGAGCAAAGGAGAAGAGCATTCTGCAAAATTTAGGCCATGCGGTAGTCAGGAAAAGAAACATATTCCTGTTTTCCAACTTAAGCACTTGGCCTGGCTTTGTGCCTTGTGTCTGAACAAGCACCAAATATCTTGGCAATATAACAAAAACTATAGAGTTTGCATGGTTTGATTTTGAAAACATCAACAAGTACAAATAGTACAATAGAAATAGTTCTAAAACCTAAGAAACTGTGAAGAGAAACAAATTGAAATAAAACTGAGAATCCCTCATACGCCAGCCAACTGCTTCAATGTAAAATAGTATGTGGATTACCTTTACTATGACTCTTTAACAAAGAATATGTATTCACACAGACACAGTAAACAAAATTCCATACTGTTTTGGGGGGAATGGGCTGTCATGAACCCTGTGATTTTTTCAGATTCTGTTCATAAAGGGCACACTTGTAATATTAGGCTCGGTGACAAGAACAACATGAAATAAAACTGCACCCACTCATTAAGAACACCGAATGTGTCACAATCATCCGTGTCTTGCTTTTAAAAATAGTTCCACCAGCAGTTTAAAACAAAATGGAAGGAAAGGGGAAAGGGAGGGAATCCTTATTTATAATATTTTGTAAATAATCTGACTCAGCCAGGTGGAAAATGTTTGCATCAGAAGCAAGGGCACTGTGAACAGCCTTTGCAACAGCATGAATCTGCTGTGGGGTGTGGTCCAGGGCAGAGGGGAGAGGTCTCTCCCTTTTAAAACCTCAGAGAAAGAAGGGAGGTGAGGTTCTTGGCTGCTTAGAATCTCCAAAGCCAGGCAGCCTGGAGCAGAGATTTTAGAGGAGGAAAGGGATTAGAGACTAATTGAAAGGTTAGAGAAGGATTTGGTCCCTCCAGAGGTTTCCACTTTTTGTTCTTCATATTTGCCCAGAGGTGTGCAGTGCTCTTGGCAGCACAAACTGAAACTTAATGCAGGATTTAGAGCCCAATCTAAATCTGGATCCACATTTCTCAGAGTCATATACAGGAAGTGGGTGGTTTCTTTCTTTCTTTTTTTTCAGCGCAACTGTAAGCAATCCCTCTGACTAAAGCTTTGGATAGAATGTCTGCTGTAGCAGACATTATAGCTAATTGCTCCATTTGCTTTTGGCTTGTCTTTCCTTTCCCTTCCCTTCGCCTTTTCCCTTTCTTTCTGAACAGAGAGTATATTCCTACTATCTCTCTATCACTGCTTGTTTGCTAATATTCGCACCCAAAACACCAGACTTCTATTGAGCTTCCCAAATCAGATTTATGGCCAAATCACAAGACTGGCAAACAGAACGGATGTGGTAACTAGAATTCCATCCTTCCTTATGGCACTGTAAATGCTGATAAACGTTTCCTGCCCGCCTTCCACTCTCAGGGTGAATATGTCGATCACTCGATAGCACGGCACAAATGGAAGTCATGTTCAAGTGCAGGAGTGGTGTCAGTGTTCATAGTCTCAACCGGTGAGGTGTTTGAGTTGCATAGTTTCTGACCCAAAGAAAGTAGCTGCAAAAGTCAGGGTTCTGGTCTCCCTGGCAGCCAAAACAACAATGCAGAACATGCAGAGAACCCAGCAACTGGACAGAAGGGGACTCTCCCATAGTGGGCCAACTAATTCTGAAGGCATCACAATTTGAAAAGTGTTAAGAATGCTACACTAGTTTTCAGGCTGCCTTTTACTGGATGCTGGCAGTGCACTAGGAGTAGTGTTGAGTGAATTTAATCCTCAGCAAGCTGTAAATGAGGCATATGTATGCCAGGGCAGGGAGACTGAGTGAATGAGCAAAATAAGTATCAATCTTGGGGAAGAAGGAGGAGGAGGAGGAGGAGGAGGAGGAGGAGGAGGAGGAGGAGGAG
>WNWU01000020.1:10846700-10866476 GCA_012654045.1 Ptyas mucosa
GAGGAGGAGGAGGAGGAGGAGGAGGAGGAGGAGGAGGAGGAGGAGGAAGACTCTTGCTTGTAAACATCAGGAGAAAAAATGTGGACTTGAAGCTCCAGAACCTGCCAGTCTCTGCTAAGGAAAGATACTGCATCATGGCCTCCATGCCCACTACCCCCTCCACTTTTCCTTGCCCCATACCATCATATAGTTTGGGGTTTTGAGGAAGAACATGAAGGAAAAGAATTTATAAGTCATTTCCAAGCAAAGACTCGCAAAATGTATGACTTTTTAAATGAATCCTCAACTGAAATTATTTTGGCAGTTCAATCCTTCTCAGTGATAGTCCCAGGGTGCTTACACATTCCTAAATGTTCCAAGCCACAGTGTGAGACTCATCTCTGAGCAGGAAACAGAAGCATGGCTGGCTCTATGTATGAGCCATGTAAATAAAGCCTAACGTTTGAACAGAAATTTCCATGGCAAGGGTTATACCATGAGAAATAAATATGTATTATAAAATAATATACATTATTTATTTATATATTTATGCATATGCATTATAATCAGTCATAGATATATAACAAAACATGATTAAAAGCCAAAACTTGTTCAGTGGGAAAACATCGATATCTGAAATTTAGATTTTAGAAGTTCTGCAGCTAAACTCTTAAACCTTCTTTAATTAAAAGGATACCCTAATTAAAGGGAAATCTACTTAGAAATTAAAAATCAAGAGTTTTCGGTCTAATTTTCTCTCACCCAAGATAGCCTTCATACATATGCTGTTTTTAAATTTTTATTGTTGATCACGAGAGGCATTCAGTCCAGCTGCAAGAAGAGGCCTAGTTAGCTATTCAAGCTGTTTGTGAGAATTTAACCCGGCCATTGAATAAAATTCGAATGGGGATTCAGCAACTTGTTGGATTGGATGATAGAAATAAAAGGGCTTTTATAGTTAATGTTTCTAAACATGTGAGAGCAGATATTATTCCTTCCCCTTCATGGTTTCCATCCATTAAAGAGTAAGTGAAAAACTTCCTGGGAGCAAATGGATAGCATTCTTGGTTGTTTCCTGTGAAGCATTGATTTATTGCCTGTTACTGGGGACCATTTCTGCTCTAGGCCATAGTTTTACACAGTGCATTAGGGGGTGTGGACCTAAAAGTATTTGATTCAGAACCAGCAGTGCTTTGGGACACGGGATCATTTTGATTTAGAGACACAGATTGACACGGGATGTAGTTTCAGTTCTGAATTGGAGTTTTGGATTAAACTAAAAACAGAGCCTTCTCTCCATTTTTACATGAGTGTGGAAGAAATGTACATATAGGGCCTCTTTGGGGAGGTAATGACATCTGCCATATTACCAGCAAATAAGCA
The DNA here is from genome assembly GCA_012654045.1 of Ptyas mucosa. Taxonomy (NCBI): domain Eukaryota; kingdom Metazoa; phylum Chordata; class Lepidosauria; order Squamata; family Colubridae; genus Ptyas; species Ptyas mucosa. The sequence continues at coordinate 10,848,063 of WNWU01000020.1, forward strand.
TAGGGGATTTCGTGAAATAACTTTTGATATTCATCCTTTTCTTTGTAAAGTGTGCCCACTAGTTTTGAGGAGCAATTTGGTTTGAACTTTGAGTGTGGGTAGTCATCAACTTACAACCATTCATTTAAGGACCATTTGAAGTTACAAGGGTACTGACTTATGGCCATTTTTCACACTTACAACCATTGCAGCCTCCCATGGTCACAAGTTCAAGATTCAGCAGTTTGGCAATTTATTTATTTATTGTTTATTGGTTCAATTTATATGCCGCCCTTCTCTGAAGACTCAGGGCGGCTTACAATGTGTTAAGCAATAGCTGTCATACTTTTGTATATACCTGCTTAGTACGGCTTTTGGGGCCCCCAAGCGGTGTTCTATTTTATACAAAGTCAGCTTATTGCTCCCACAATCCAGGTCCTCATTTTACCTACCTCGAAAGAATGGAAGGCTGAATCAACCTTGAGCCTGGTGAGATTCGAACTTGCATAATTGCAGGCAGCTGGTGCTACTTAACAGCACTTTAGTCTGCTGCGCCACCAAGGCACATGCATTTATGATAACTACAGTCAAGTAATCATTTTTTGTGACCTTCTGACAAGCAAAGTCAATGGAGAAGCTAGATTCACTTAACAACTGTGTCATTAACAGTTGCAGTGATTCACTTAACAACTGTGACAAGAATGATCGTAAAATGAAGCAAAGCTCACTTAACAACTGTCTTGCTTAGCAATAGGCATTTTGGGCTCAGTTGTGGTCATACGTCGAGCAATTACCTCTATATTATTGTCTCAATGTTTTTATGTATTTACACAGAGAACCAACTATATACCCAGATTGTTTTGGGGGGGGGGGGGTATGGAATATGCTGACTCTGTAAACCACTTAGAAAGGGCTGCAAAAGCACTGTGAAGCGGTATATCAGTCTAAGTGCTATTGCTATATACCGGTATGTATATAGCTTATAAATGCTCAGAGTACCAACGTTTCACCTTTTAGCCAGAAAGGGAGTACAGATTTTTCTCACTCTTTGTTTCTGAACTAAGAAGGGCCACCTTAAAGCAGTGGCTTTTGTTGTAGAAGACAGTACATGTGACACAATCAGCTCTCAGCCCTTGTTCTTCCCTCCAGCCAGTTACAGAGTTACGGGCCTCCCAATGTGCAGCAATTTTTTGCAAAACTTTGAAATGTCTCCGAGAGGGGGCAGTCAAGGAGAAAATGTTGAAAGAGACCCAGCTTCTAGGGCAGACCTGGGAAAACTTGAAAAGGAGTCCTTCTCCCTAGATAGACCACACTAATTAATATCTTGACTGTTACAAATATACCTTGTTCACACCCAGAGCAATAGCTGGCTAGGTCAGCTCACTGCTAGCCTAAGGAAATGTGTGCATGCTCTGACATACCCATGAAGGCGGGATGTTCCTTGTTTCCATTGTTCCTTGGATCTCTAGAAACAGGGCTCTGTGCAGACTCTAAGTCTTCTGGTTCCTTCAGAAGGAATGCAAGTCCTTCCAGGAGTCCATAAGTTATCTACTTACTGGACTTCGGAGCTACTCATTCAGAGAATCCCCTTATTATAAGGATACAAATTCAGTTTGGTTTGCCTTCATTAATTTACTTGCTCCTAATTTATGATTCCAATGCAACAGACAACAGAAGTTTGATTTAAGGAGCCCTGGGGATATCATTCCTTGGCTGTAAAATAGATTCACTTTTGTAGGAGAAGTGAATGGCAGAATCTAGAAGTGGAGTGAAAAAAGAGATCAGCCTAGAATCCCTACATAGCCACAAGTGAACTAAGTCAAAACCCATCCCCCCATTCCTTGAATACCATTGATGCTTATCTAACTTTAGCCCGGGACTGCACTGACATTAGTTGAGAAGATTCCTGTGCATAGGCTTTCAGTAATAAACCTACTTAATTGAACCTTACATGTAGACCTCGACTTTTGTGCCTGACAACTTACTTCTTCACCTCCCTTATCTTTGCTCACATAGTGAGTTTCTTAAGCTAGAATGCCAGTACTTGTATCATTTTAGACCACTTTAGACTATAATCATCATAGTTTAAAGCTAATCATAGATTGCTTTATGTTTCATCAAAAGCAAATGCATAATTCTAATAAGTATGGCCAATGAGGAAGGGCATTTATATTTGAACCTACAGTTGCATACAATCATACATATTTTCTGGGTTCCTAGCCATCAATGATTTTTTTTCAATATTGAAGTGATATGGTCATAAGTAGAACCTCTGGTCACGAACACTTCTAACCATGGCCAAATCAGGTTCCGATCAAAAAATTCACAAAAAAATTTTTTGCGGCTAATTTCCCCTTTTGCACCTTTTTTTTTTTTTTTTGTAAGAGCCAGATTTCCAAAATTAGGTTCGAGTTACAATCAAATCGGTTTGTGACCAAAGTTATGGAACAAATTATGGTTGTGACCAAATTAACAATTTACCTAGCTGGTACTTTCCCTCTGTGTATTATATTATAGCTTTTTATCAGGTTGCTCTTTAAGATTTTCTACTTTGTAAAACAAAGAGCCTCAAATGCTTTGTCATCTGATCTGGATCTGTAGTAATCAGAACATTGCAAAGTCACTATGGCTAATCAATGAATTAGTACCAGATGTCCAGTCAATTATAATAGACCTTTAAGGCTTGAGGGATCCTGAAGTTGAGGGGGGTGGAATATTCACGTGACATAATCAAACATACCGAAGAAATGAGGTTGTACCCTTCCAATTGTGATGTACCCCATCCCTAGAAGAAATGAAATCTACATATTAGGGTATGAAATAGCTTTAGAATCACTCCATCAAGTAGTGCCATCTGGATACCTCATAGGAGCAAGCAAGCAACATCCAACCACGTTTTGGATGAACAGAATTAGGGTGGATCTTTGTTTTTTCTTCCAAAAGGTGTGCCAGTTCCACCTCTCTTGTCTTGGAATGAAGCCAAGGTAATGCTCATAACTGCTGGGTAGTGAGCTAGAAACAGCATTAACATATGCTATGCTGGGTGAATGTAGACAGAATTAGAAGGACAAACATCAGCGAGACAGTGCAAAAAGTTCTGGGCTGAAGCAAAATAGCTTTCAGAGAGGAAGAGCCAACATTTCCCAAGCAGAATTTTGTTTAGACATATGTACATGAAACATTTTTCACCTGAATTAGCTGATTGTATATATGTATGGGATTTGCTTCTAAAATTAATCCATCTTGCTCAAACCAATGGAATTGTCACAGCCACATTTACTGCTGAGCGGAAAGAGGTGGAGGGGACTATGATGATTTATTGGGGGGGGGCAAGATTTCAATCTGCTCTAGAAACTACTTTCTGTAGCAAAAATTCAAATCTGACACCTATTAAATAACAGTAAAGTTAATACTTTTCATTAAGTTTAAAGTGTCCTTTCCCTTCCACTGGTGTAAGTAATCATCCCCTGTGTTTACCAGTTTAAAAATTACGTACTGACTGAATCCAAAATTTTGAGATCAGTTTTCAGACTACATTCATTCAGACACTGATGTATATCTGCATCAGCTTCAATTCTTAATCCTAGATTCCATATTTGTTGTATGCAGCTATGGGAATCATAGCCAAATCTACAGAAATGTCAGCTGTTGGTTGCAAATACATTTGCATGTCCTTCTCAAGTCAAACGAGGAGAATATTACTCTTCCCCCAATATTGGACCTCATTGTTGAAATAGAATGGAGCAGACAGACAGACAGAAACTTTAGTTAGGTCATTAACCAATAAAAATACAATCAATAAAATGAACAATACATAACTATCCCCTAACAACAGGAACTATCAGCAACCATTTGTCAACAAAGCTTATGCATAATGTAGCAAAATTTTGCTACTTTTAGAGAAATAGGCTCATCTTGATTTTTAAGCAGATAGTGCAAATAAAAGCTACCAGAAATTTAAATAAAAGATGTGTAATCAACAAAGATGTGTAAATGTCCCTGTAGAACTGGCAATACAGAAAACATGAGCTGTGGTTTCTATGGTAGCCATATCACAGGGACAGTATAGAATTTCTTATGGGCTTTTCCTACACTTTCCTTCCAGAACAAGGCATTTTCCCAGCATTCATGAAAGTCCATTCAAGTACTTGCACTTTACCTTACTGAAAGGTAAGTACTTTGTCTTCAGAAGTGGTGGCAGTTTTGAGATTACAAGCAGGAATACATTAGTTCCAAACCTAAGCACTAAACACTCATAAGCAATTTTGGAAATATATTCATCTTTCCAAGAACTTCCAGTGTCTTGAAAGTTGCTTTTCACAGATACAACTAAACTTGTTATGAAAACCTCCAACCACTGATGTTGGTCATTGTTTACTGCATTCCCACATTATGGTAAATGTGAATTTAAGCACAATCAAAACTTCCCAATGCTATTATGAAATATGTATAGTTCAATTGTGTATAGGTATAGTTTTCTCCTTCATTATAATAAAAAGCTTTTTTTTAAATGGGCAGAGATTTTCATAGTTGAAACTCCCCGTTCCTTATTCACTGTCTGTTTTTCTGTCTGTCTGTCTGTAATTTCTGCAAGAGGAACCTGAGACACCCAGTTTGGTACTGATCTGTAGTTTTTAGGAAGTTGTTTCAGAAAAAGAAGAAAAACGACATGATTGATTTCCAGCACACCAATGCTATTTTCAGGACATCATTTTCTGTGCAAAACGTTACTTCATTTCTATACCTTCTCTCTCTCAAGACTATGATGCAGTGTCCATAAAATTAATTGCTATTCCACATTTATCGCTGAAAAGCCTACTTATCTAGATCTTGACAAGATGCTTACCATTCTACCTTTTTATCAGTGTTTCTTTCCTCTCCCATTTTTCCCTCCTCCAAACCAAAGATACTTCGGAGCGCACAGAGAGCTTCTTGACTCAGTTGCTTATGCAATTGCTATTTTTTTTGTTGTTGTTGTGGCTATTGCTGCTAAGGCTCTAGAGTTGAATGATACAAAAATAATTGCAAAACCAATCAATATATGTAGCTGTGGGAGGCAACAGTGCCTGGGGTTGAACCAAGGGATGAAGACAGTGGTAACGGGGGAGGGGGGAATCATACCCTATCCCCCCCCCCAACAAACAGATGAGATAGAATGGAATGGAATGGAATGGAATGGAATGGAATGGAATGGAGTGGAGTGGAGTGGAGTGGAGTGGAGTGGAGTGGAGTGGGGTGGGGTGGGGTGGGGTGGGGTGGGGTGGGGTGGGGTGGGGTGAGGTGGGGTGGAATGGAATGGAATGGAATGGAATGGAATGGAATGGAATGGAATGGAATAGAATAGAATAGAATAGAATAGAATAGAATAGAATAGAATAGAATAGAATAGAATAGAATAGAATAGAATAGAATAGAATAGAATTCTTTAATGGCCAAGTGTGATTGGACACACAAAGAATTTGTCTTGGTGCATACGCTCTCAGTGTACATAAAAGAAAAGATGAGATGAAAGTTTGTAAAGCATCTACAGGTTCAGTGCATATTGCCACTGTTTTGGGCCTTTCTATCTGAATGATTGTTCCCATTTGGATAAAAGGCTGGTAAAGAGGAGATAAAAATATGGCCTGTTCACCAAAGAAAGATGGCATCGTCTGAAAGCTCCATTGTGTGTGTATGTTTTGACTCCTGGCAACTGCCTGGACAAGTCTCTGTAGTTTTCTTGGCAAGATTTCAGAAGTGATTTGCTTCCTATGGCTGAGACTGACTACTAGCCCAAGGTCACTCAGCTGGCTTCCTGGCTAAGGCAGGACTAGAGCTCCCATTCTCTTGGTTTCTAACCCGATGCCTTAGCCACTACCCCAAACTGGCTCGGAAGCTCCATTAAATTGCTGCAATTAACCATCTGCTTTGCACATTAGAAAGTCCAACTGGACATGGCTTAAGCAAGCAGTTCCACTACAGTCATATAATTCATTGTAACTTCCTGTTTTCTTTTGTAACTGGGGATGAGGAGAAACAGAAAAGCAACTAATCTGAGCTTTTGACTTGCTGTTTTTGGCTTTCGGATCCCCTGACAAACTTAATTTGACAGTGGTTAGAATACATTCTCAATTCCAGCCCCAACCACAAAACCTGGTCAACATCAAACTATTTTTGTTTATTACAAGGAAGCTGTTACAAAGTGTCCCATTTGATTTTTTTTTTCTTTCAGTGAAATCACAGCTCTTGGACATCCAAAATGGCAAATGTTAAATATTTATGCAGACAGGCTTGTTCCTATAAAATAATTAGAACATCTTAAAAATCATTAGTGATTCAGGGTGGAATTCAGTTGCATTTGTTGAAGGACAATCAATCAATCATTTGTGGTACAGGCGTATGGCAGTTCTAGCAATGCATAAACACTGTCTGAAGAGCCAGTATATATGCATTTAGAAAGGCTGCATCTAATGCCGAGTTTTGCCTTGTAATCAATGCCATCTGTCCTGCTTGAATCTTTTAATTTTTGGAATTGTATAGTCATCTATTTCTATGCCTTGAAATGATCTGGCCTTTGTTTTACTATATATCCATACATATACATATAGACACAGACACAGAGACACACACAAGCATTGTCAGTATTCCAGCACTTAGACTGCATTTTTTTCAGTAATGTCTGGTCTATTGGGCACTCAAAAGACTCTGGTGATTAGATAATCCAGAATGACTACAAATCCGAGAACAAGGGCTAGCCAAAATCTACTAGGCACGAGTTGGACATTCAACCATGAATTGCATCATCCTCTCCTCCAACATTTCCACCAAAACCTTAACTCTGCTAACCTTTTAAGTACAACGATGACATATTTTAATTAGTTCCTCCAGACTTCTTCCAATTTGGCCTGAAATAAATGAGGAAATGGGGCATACAGCTGAAACAAATTGACCATATTGTGCTTGCATATAAAATTTGATTATTTGTACAACCGAATACATAACTGAATTTGACATTCCCAATTCAAGAATGTATTTCCTTCATTTTCATTGGTCCTTTACACCCTTAGGCACAAACCAGTCAGAGATGTGTATTTTATTCCCATGGATTTTAATAGAAAATCTTAAATATGAGCCTAGATTTTTCCCATATCACTGAATGAAACCTTAAAAGGCCGGCGTATGCTGAGTATATCTATTGACTTAGACAGAGTGTTATGCCCTTGCTTCTATATTTCAATAAGCTCACACCTTTATCACTCTGAAACAAGTGGGACATAAACCTATTGTATCACACTGCATAACAAAACCAAAGCAACAAGTACACACAGAGAGAGAGAGAAATCTTATGAAATGCAATAGATGACACACATATTACTACAATACACATAATACTACAACAAGAATGTAAGGGGTAAAAATGTTGATTATAAAATCTACATTTTTATGTTAGTTGCTTTCTCAGGGCACATAATGTATCCTTTTCATTTCTTCAAGACCACAGTCATTGTTATAAATCCAACATTTTAAAATAGAGACCATTTGCTGAATGTAAAATCAGCTTCTAGTTTTTATGTTAGAGCCAGTCACTTTTATTTTTTTTCTTCCCCAACAGCAAAGGTTATTAAGTACAAGCATGTATGAAATTACAAGGCTTTAAATCCAACATTAGCCCAAGCAAATGTCTGCTATTCCTAGTAGTCAATTGCTAAGCAAATGTCTACTATCCCTAATAGTCCTAGGGTAGTCAAGAGCAACAGATCATAGCCTTGGGATATTTGTGTTCTTTGCTACTCACATCAACAAAGTAATTTACTGTTGCCTGGCTCCTAGTTCCATCACAGTCACAACATTCACAACTTTAATATCGTGTGATGCTGTGGTGAAGGATTTCAAAGAAGATAGGATTATTGTCTAATTGGATTTCTGTTGCCAATAAGAAAAAAGATTAGGGTAAAAAAAAACTAAATCAAACCCCCACATGAAAGTTTTTCTACATCTTTAATAGATAGTTTACGAAGTACCCAACCCAGGATAGAATTTATAATCTGAATTCAGGTGATTGTCTAGAATTGTAGTGTTTACCTTATATATATATTTATATATAGACAAAATAGTTCTCCGGCTTAGAGGTGCCTCCTTTTGTGCGGCAGAGCAAAACGAAGCAAAAATAGTTACAAAGATCGCCTGTGGGAGATATAATGCTAAGACTCATAATCTCTGCTATCTTCCTGTTTTCAAAATGCAAATCAAGCATGTCAGCACATGTTTGATTTTTCAGGGGAAAATGAGGGCAGCGGAGGGACAGGGAAACAGACTTACAGACTACAACCCCTCTCTCTGACGCTTGGTTAAAAATACATATGAAAGCCCAAACAGTTTGAAATTGAAATCAAACCATGTTTGGGAAGTAACAAACAGTTTAAAGCTATGATTTGGGTGTTGGCCACGTGTTGCGCGTCAGAGGGGCCACGTGAAGCTAATTATTGCAGGCCAAGGATTTGCAAAGCTGCTGAAACATTTCCACATGGTGACTAACCCTGGAGACAACTAGGGCAATCTGGAACTGAGGGAAACAAACAATCAATACTTGGGCATAGAAGTGATTATTAAACATAGACATTGATGTAAGTCACATAAAAGCAAAATCTCTACCCATCTATGTCAGACTGGAACTCTATCGGTTCATTACGGATGTATAGAATGCACTTTTCCTTTTCAAATGGAAAAGTAAATCAGCTTTCAAAAGGAAAAATAAAACACACCCATCTTGATCTTTGCTTCTTGGGAATGCTTGTAAGTACAGGTAGTCCTCCATTTACAACAATTCATTTAGTGACGATCAAAGTTACATCATATGTTAAAAATTCAGATGCTTGGCTACTGGTTCATATTTATGACCATTGCTGTGTCCCAGGGTCACCGTTTGCAACCTTTTGACAAGATTCACTTAACAACTGAGTTACCGTATTTCCCCGAAAATAAGACCCTGTCTTATATTTTTTTGATCCCTGAAATAAGCGCTTGGCCTTATTGTCATGCGCTCAAAAGCCCAATTGGGCTTATTATCAGGGGATATCTTATTTTGAGGAAAACAGGGTACTAACTTATCAACTGCAATTATTCACTTAACAATAGTGGCAAGAAAGGTCATAAAATGGGGTAAAACTCACTTAACAAATGTTTCACTTAACAACAGAAATCTTGGGCTCAATTGTGGTCCAAAGTCGGTGGTCTTGGATAAGGACTGCCCTGTTCAGCAACCATTTGAATTGCCAACAGCACTGAAAATCTGCTTTACAACTGGTCTAAGTTAGCTATTCGCCAGGATGGTAATCATAAAAATGAGGATTCTGAATTCCTATTTCACTTTCTCTGTTAGCAGGAACTCTGATTTATGCAGCATTCACATTTACCTTAAGGGCTACAGGCAACATTGTTTAAATACATGATTTAAAACCAATGTTTACCCTTACTTAACAAACCATAGCACATATTTGCACTGACCGTTTTGGTACCCGTGGGGCTAAGCTATTGTTTTAATCAGTTGCTTTAATAAGAGCCAAGGTATGCTGCATTCATAGACTTCGGCGCTTAAATTTATACTGGAGTGGGGGCAGAATTCTGAACTTCTGCAAATGAAACTGTCAGATCTGATAATGCATTTGTAATTTTTTGAACAGTAAACAAAACACTTAAACATTTTTAAAGAATTTCTCTTACATTTTTACTATGCAGGGAAATATTACGTTTAAAAGAAACCATATCTATTTTCAGAATTGTACACACAGTTTCAACACCTAAAGATGTCTTCTATAATCACACTATTTTAATTGTTCCAATACTAAACACAATTTTATGCATGCTTTTTTCTCAGCCTTCTTAGCTGAAATTCTTTGAAATGAAAACATAATGAAATTAATACAACAGCTACTTTATACAAATAGCATAGCTATTTATATCTAAAAATGGCCTCATCCTTTGGCATCACACCTGACATTTTCATTTTAAAAGAATCATTTTATTTTATTATTTTATTTATTTTATTATTTATTACATTTTTATACCACCCTTCTCCTTTCGGACTCAGGGTGGTGAACAGCCAACTAAAAACATAATATACAAAAGTTAAAATAATTTAAAATGATTTAAATAGAATTTGGCCCAAAATTACAAAAGCATTTCAAATTTAAAATTTAGAAACAATATCAAAACTTTAAAACCAATATGGGGTCAAGCCAGCCCAGCTAACTGAAAGAAATAGGTTTTAAGGGCCCGACGAAAAGTCCGGAGGTCTGGGATCACTCGTATCTCTGGGGGGAGGTCATTCCAGAGGGTAGGCGCCACCACAGAGAAGGCTCTCCCCCTGGGGGTTGCCAGCCAACATTGTCTGGCCGACGGCACCCTGAGGAGGCCCTCTCTGTGGGAGCGGACTGGCCGGTGGGAGGCAACTGGTGGCAGAAGGCGGTCCCATAGATTTTTAAAGAGAAGTTAACCACTTCAGTCCAGAACTGTTTCTAACAGCAAAATATTTGCAACTCAAAATACTTGGAAAAGCTCTAGACCAGGGGTGTCAAACTCAAGGCCTGCAGGCTGGATCTGGCCCACAGGGTGCATAGAACTGGTCCACAGGGCTGGCCTGGAAATTAGTTTAGTTTAGTTTAGTTTAGTTTAGTTTAGTTTAGTTTAGTTTAGTTTAGTTTAGTTTAGTTTAGTTTAGTTTAGTTTAGTTTAGTTTAGTTTTTATTTGTCAAGCATATATAAGATTACAGGTAAAAAGTATAAACATAATTTGAATGCATGAAAAGAGTAAGTAAAAAGGAATATTAGGACAGGGCGGTAGGCACGTTGGTGCACTTATGCATGCCCCTTACAGACCTCTTAGGAATGGGGTGAGGTCAACAGTAGACAGTTTAAGGTTAAAGTTTTGGGGGTTTGGGGAAGAAACTACAGAGTCAGGTAGTACATTCCAGGCATTGACCACTCTGTTACTGAAGTCATATTTTCTGTAATTGAGTTTGGAATGGTTTACCTTCAGTTTGTATCTATTATTTGCTCGTGTATTGTTGTGGTTGAAGCTGAAGTAGTCATTAACAGGAAGGACATTGTGGCAGATAATTTTATGTACTATCTTAGGTCAGACTGAAGTCGGTGTAGTTCTAGGTTGTCTAAGCCTAAAATTTGGAGTCTGGTGGCATAAGGTATTTTAGTGCAGTTAGAGGAATAGAGGACTCTTCTCGTAAAATATCTCTGGACTCTCTCGATTGTATTTATGTCCGATATGCCGTGCGGGTTCCAGACAGATGAGCTGTATATAGCAAAGGACCGGCCCACGGTGCCTCTGCTAGGGAACATGGGGCGCCCCGTTATGGCCAGCAGGCTGCTGGAGACGTCCGTCCCGTCTGCCATTTGTGCCTGCCCCCCCCCCCACCCGTCCCCCCGGCCAGTGAGGACAACTACAATGCTGATCTGGCCCTTGAAGAAGTCCAGTTTGACGCCCCTGCCCTAAAAAAGAACATTACCTTCAGCATCCTTTAATATAACTGAGAAAATGAAATGAACATGAAAATGAAAAGACATTGTGATGCCTCTTAAGCAAATGTACATCATAATGAAATTCCTCATCAAAATCCAATATAAAACCTTCTTTTCTTTTTCAGAAGAAGGTGTTCCTTGGTGCTTCTCTTTCTTGCTAGAACCAAGCTAATCCCTACTATTTTATTCTTCTGCTATGGGCTGAATCTCCTTCTTTAATAGTGAATAACTAGGCTTCATGGCAGTTTGCCATTTCAAGCCAATGTGATTCTTTGGAAGGTGCCTTCACTGATTCAACTGTACTTGAATAGGTTCAAATGGGGATACCTAGAGTTTGCCCATAAATAGCATAGATGGAGAGGAAAAAAGTTGCAAAAGTATATTTTGGGATGTGATAAATTGGAAACAAAGCATGAAAAGGGGAGCAGAGATATTACAAAGGTGCTTTTTCGAAAGGCAACTAGACTTTGTTTTTCCTTGAAGGTGCTTTGCTTCTCATCCAAGAAGCTTCTTCAGTTCTCAAGAAGAGAACTGGAAAACTGAAGAAGTGTCTTGGATGAGATGTGAAACATCTTCAAGGAAAAACAAAGTCCAGTTGCCTTTTGAAAAAGTACCTTTGGGACAACCAGGACCCACATTTTTGAAAATCTCCATAAACGGAAGCAGAGATTTTTGTCTAATTGTTTAATTGATTAGTTTATATGAACAGCCCTTTAGGAATGAAATTACATTCTATGCCTTAGCAAATAGAATGTCAAACACACATTCATGCCATCCTCATTGCTCTGGCACTTGGTTTGCCTGGCAACGTAAAGATAGTGAGCCACATCCTTCCAAAAGGGTTCAAATTGGATTATGCTGGCACCATTTCCATTCCTTGGCAGGTCTCCTGAAACCTCCTCAGGGAGCTCCTTTGTGGTGACAAATATATGCCCACACCCTGGTGCAGCCAGAGACTACCAAGTTCCATCTGCTTATTATATCAGTCTTCAGTAACTTCAATTTGTATGAAAAAGACTCTGGAAAGGCTCCTTGGGTTGCTGATGTCACAGAGTGTCTGGCGCAGTGTGGGGCAACCACATGTTTATGGCATAAGTTATGAGGAAGATTTGCTGCAACAAATGAGGGAGTCCTAATGTTTTCCATCCACAGCACTGAAGCATATGCACTGGAGGCTATTTATAGAACCCTGAAGGAACTCCCATTCAGTTGAAATGGAGCTCAGATCCTCAACACTCTAACCGTACCCTGATGGCATAGACAGAAAATAGGCTGGCTTTACAATACCCAGACAAGAACAAATTAAGAAGAAACCTCCTGTTTTCAACTTGTTTGTGCAGTGTAAGGAATATAACGGAAAGAAAGCGGTACATACATTTGGTTCCTTGTGAGATCAGTTCTGGATTTTGATTGTTTTAAATCTTTGGAGGTTATATACAGTAGTTCAGACTATTTTTGGCATTATGCTCAAAAGAGAAAAGAGTGTTTAAAATTTAAAAGAGAGAGGCAGTTTTGTCTAGTGATTAAGGCACCAGGCTAGAAAGTAGGAGAACGTGAATTCTAGTCCTGCCTTAGCCATGGAAGCTAGCCATTCTCTCTCAGCTCAATTTACCTCACAGGGTGAGGTTTCTTGGGAAAATAGAAGGAGGAAGGAGTAGCAGATATGTTCACTGTCTTCAAACTTGAAATTTGAAAGTTTCAAATGGTAGGACATAAGGTGAATCTGAATGAAATGACTAGAATTCTGTAATTAAAACAGGGGGAGATGGGTGAGATTAGATAGGTAGATAGATGATTGACAGATGATTGATAGACAGACAGACGGATGGATGGACAGATGGACAAATGGATAGATAGATGATGGCTGGCTGGCTGGATGGATGGACAGACAGACAGACAGACAGACGGACAGATGGGTGATTGATAGATGATTGATAGACAGACGGATGGACAGATGGACAGACGGAGAGATGGATACAGTAGATAGATGATGGATGGACGGACGGAGAGACAGACAGGGACAGACAGACAGATCGATCCGTTATAATCTGCTTAGGAAATTCTACAGCAAAACCTAACCATGAAGAATGGGCTTCTGAATAGCTGCACATCCAACCTCTATACATGTTCTCACTCAGTTTTACCAAGAAATAAAATATTTATTGAGAAATGTGTTGATGTAATATTGTTGGTGTTAGTATATTTTTAAATTGTTTTCTTCTCCTACCTGGTTTTGCACATGATTGTTTGTTTCTCTAAAGTCACACTAAACCCTAAAAGGGTTAAAGGGAGTGTCTTGAATTGGACATGTGTTTCTTATGTTTGGAGTCGGGTTGACATTCATTAATCTTATTAGTGTATAATGAGGCTTCCTATGAGTAGTACTTTTCATGTTTGCCCAAACAGAACAGCAAGCAGTTTGGGCTGAACTTAATTTTCATTGAGTTTATTTTTCCAGTGAAAGGTAATATTTGGGGGGGAACTGAATGTTTTTTCTGATCCCCGGATTACTTTTTTTTGCTGCAAATCTGACTTTCCTCTGTCTCAGTTGACAAAATCCTTGCCAAGAAAAGGTAAAAACATGATCATCATAATGCTATGGGTTGCAGCTCAATGTCTTACATCCAGCTTTTACAACCAGGGCGTGAAAGTGGTTTTTTATGATTTCTAATAATATGAGAAATAGTTCTAATAATATTTCTAACCCTGTAGAACGCGTGAAAGAAATTAAGTAAAGAAGGTCACGGACTGCTTTGTCCATCAGTCTGTCTGGTCCTCAACGTGCTAACTCTCTAAAATGAGAACAGGGACCAAATTTGGTGTTGGGAGAAGCTGACAAAAGAAAGATCAGCTTTGAAAATGGGTCAGATCAGTACAGAAAAATATTTCTGTATAGAGCCCTGGTGGAGCAGTTATTAAAATGATGTATTGCAGGCAAAACTCTGCCCATTGTCAGAAGTTTGATCCTGACAAGCTCAAGGTTGACATATAAGTCTAAGCGCTGTTGCTATTTCAGAAATACTGTAATTCCCCCAGTGCATCTCTATGGGAAAAGCTGCTGAAAAGCAACTCAGAATGTTACTGAATGTTCATTCTAAATGTCCTTGCCTCCTACTCCTGGTCCAATAATCCAGAAAGGTGGCTACAGCTGAACCTCTGCTTCCCAGTGCATTTTTAAAAATTTCTGTTCAACCGTGTCTGATTCTTGGAAACTTCTTGGACAAGTTCCTGCAGATTTCTTGCCAAGGTTTTTCAAAAGTGGCTTACCATTGCCTCCCTCCTAGGGCTGAGAGAAAGTGACTGGCCCAAGGTCACCCATGCCTAAAGCAAGAATAGAATTCATGATCTCCCAGGGGTTTTTTTTGTTTTTTTTTAAAATTTGATTTATATGCCGCCCTTCTCCGGAGACTCAGGGCGGCTTACAATGCGCTAAGCAATAGCCTTCATACTTTTGTATATTTATACAAAGTCATCTTATTGCCCCCACAAACTGGGTCCTCAATTTACCTACCTTAGAAAGGATGGAAGGCTGAGTCAACCTTGAGCCTTGGTGAGATTCGAACCTGCAATAATTGCAGGCAGCTGATGTTAATAACAGGGTGCTTTAGACCACTGTACTATCCAAGGCTCTTGGATAGCATCAGTTTCTAGCCTGATGCTTTAACTACTACACCATACAGGCTCCCCTAGTACTGTACACAGCAACACCAATCTGTACCTGATTAACTACATACACACACAGACGGAGAGGGAGAGAATAAAATGCACATGCCCTGATTAGTCCCCGGAGAGATGAAACACACACAAAACTAGGAGCAACATGTTACTTCATTGCACAGAAGAAATCCAGACACCTTATAAAGCCACTGCTGGTAAGGGGTTGGAAGGAATCCCAAAAGCTGTGCTCTGCATGCTATCCCTGGCTTGTTAAAACATCAGTGGCAATTTAAAATAAAATGATTTTTTTTTTCAACCGTCTTTGGCTGCCTGTTTAAAATATTAATGAAATTCGAGCAGGGAGGTCTTCAGACAAAATACTTTAGTGCTAAAATTGTTACTGGACTCCAACCTATGGGTAGTGGTGAAGCACTATTAGATGGGGGTTGGGGGCAATGGGAGCATTTCTGTCTCCTCCTTCAGCCTTAGAATGATTTATATTATAATAAAATCTAGACAATTGTGCTACTTATCGTCTAAAAAGAGACAACGCTGAATGAAGGAAAAAGAAAGCAAAATAACTTGGATACTAGTTCTTAATGTTTCAAGATGACCATAATGGCTCTCTGTGGTGAATAGGGTCTGTTCAGAGAAGCTGAGAAGATGCCACCTTCTTGGAGAAAATAGAACAAGGCAGTGGGGCTTGGTAGAATCTGTGTCAAAGTGGGAGAGATTCAAGTCAGATGGTAATGCACCAGGAGCAAAGATGGCAGTTCCACTTTTTCTTCCACTCTTCCTCCAAAGTTGGGTCCAAAGACATCTGTGAAGGAGTCTGAAAATCATGGACTGCACCCACCTAAGCAATTCATTCTACAGCATGTCTCTTTGTTGTTTCAAAGATGCAATAGGACATGGGAAGAGGTCCCTAGGCTATTATTTTGTATCAATATTCATCAGAACGAATCCCCTCAAAATGTCTTGAAATTCTAGTGAGTTTCAGAGTGATTCCCCTTATCTAAAATTTGGCCCAACCCTGAAATAAAAAGGTCAGGACACACAAAACATAACATTTAGGATAGCAAGGCAAAAAAGATGCCTATAGTATGAAGGTATTTTCTTCCTTTATGGAGAATATTCATATTTGTGATTTCCACACCAACTATCTGACATGATACAATTCTGGAACACTTTACTACTTTGTGTAAACTAGGCCCACCCATTAGCTTGAAGTCTTTTTGCTGAGGTAATGGCAGATCATTGTATTTGATTTTGACCCCATTTTGTGATTCTGTGAGGAATTCTTTTATACCTTGAGAAAGAGGTGGAAAACCAAGTGAGTTTTTGCAGAAAGTAAATGCCAGTTCCTCAATTCTACCTAGCCATTTTTTTCCTGTTCAGTCACAAAATACAATTAAAACTCTGCTTTACTGTGGCGCTCTCAAGGAGTGAAAATCACCATTATTTCTGGGCTTCAAGAAATGTTATCAAATATATTTTTATGAGATGATTGGTACTGTATTGTTATTCTTATTTTTCTTAATACTAATTATTGAACTATTGATTTGGTCATTGTTGATGATGATTTTGTTTGGCTTGATTTATTATATTAGTTCATAATCTATTTAGTTTTTTTGATTGATAAGGCATACAAATTTAGTAAATGAAGAACATTAATATAGAAATTAACAGAAAAATGTGCTTAGTTTATGCTTAGAGATAATAGTAATTTGAAGTTGCCATTTAATATTTCTTTTTCTCTCCTATAACTGTGGGATAAATTCTAAATGGCAATATACTGTATAGTAGTAGCATGTTGCTGGAGACTCAGTACAAAACCTTAAAGTACTGAGAATTAATTTGCACTGTATTTTGCTATGGATTTTTATTATTTTTGATTTTTTTCCTCTGTGTTATTGCCTCCAATTTAAATCATCCTCAGAGTAATGAGGAAAAAAAGGTGATGAAAAGACTCAAATACCATGTTTCGTTTGGATATACGTAGCCCACTTGTGCTCTGTGGTCAATTTTTGCAGAAGCCTGTTGAAATTTTGCTTGTTTAGAGAACATGAAATATGTTCCACAAAGGAGAAGTCTAGCATAGAAGATGCATCTAAGATACATGTATGGGCAGACCTTACAACAATTTTATTCTGCCAACTCTGCGTGGTATACAGGTCCCTAGTACATAACTAGGTTAACTCATACAATCAAGTGAAACAAGGACTAAAAATATCCCTATGTAACCAGGAGTCATATCTAAAAACATTAACAAAATAACAGAGTTGGAAGGGACCTTGGAGGACTTTTAGTCCAAACCCCTAACAATGTTAATGGTATTCTCTTGATAAAAAGAACCTCACTGTCTCAACCAAGAGACCATAAAAACAATCTAACCTCTTTAGCTTGATGGAATAACAGATTAACCAAGTTGGAAGGTATCTTGTAGATCATCTAGTCCAACCCCCTCCCTCACCAATCAGCTTCCTTAAAGTCAAGATTCTTGAAAATTATCCACTACATAGTAGGAGATGCTTTTGTCAGAGTAATAATTGGTCTATTACACAGATAGGTTCTTTTTTTTTTAAATTTGATTTATATGCTGCCCTTCTCCGGAGACTCAGGGCAGCTTACAATGCGCTAAGCAATAGCCTTCATACTTTTGTATTTATACAAAAGTTAGCTTATTGCCCCCAAAAACTGGGTCCTCAATTTTCCTACCTTAGAAAGGCTGAGTCAACCTTGAGCCTGGTGAGATTCGAACCTACAATAATTGCAGGCAGCTGGTGTTAATAACAGGGTGCTTTAGACCACTGTACTACCAAGGCTATTTGCCTCTATTATTATTGTTGTTAATATTATTATTATTATCTTCTCACCTCCTGAAGTGTAGAAAGCTTTTTCTACTATTTAGAAAGAATTCCAAAAGAACACCATGTAAATCAGGACATATTGAATATTAAATGCATGAATGAACCAAGTTATTGCAGATTAGAGATGTGAAATAAATCAGCTTTAGATTTCAACAGGAGCAAAAGAACAGAGCATGCTACAATGGATTCCACTGTTGCTCAAATAATAGAGTATATGTGCCATAAATAATAAAGAAATTATTATGTTATACCCCAAAAGTTGTACTTAGGAAAGATGCACCAGTATTGCTATGGTGTTAGTTATTTATGCAATAGAATAGAATAGAATAGAACAGAACAGAACAGAACAGAACAGAACAGAACAGAACAGAACAGAACAGAACAGAACAGAACAGAA
>WNWU01000020.1:10868549-10917259 GCA_012654045.1 Ptyas mucosa
CTTCTTCTTCTTCTTCTTCTTCTTCTTCTTCTTCTTCTTCTTCTTCTCTCTCTCTCTCTCTCTCACACACACACACAGACAGAGAGAGAGAGAGAGAGAGAGAGCTTATTCAGTGAGTTAGTAATATACTGATTAGAACCAGATTTGCTGGAATTATGAGTCTAAATCGGAACAGCAACTGCTGTGCAAAGGATGTAAAGGGAATAAAATGAATGGTGCATTAACTTCCAACCACTGAATATTAATCAGCATTTCACAAAAAAGAAAATACAGAAGCTGCCACACTAAATATTTTTAGTGCTTATTGACAGTCTTGATTTCCTTCATCACTACACACACACACACACTTTTGTTTTGGCATCCAATCTGGATTCTAAAGAAAGTACAGATGAAAATCTATTTTTAAAAAAATGAGGTAGGGGGTATACTTTCAGAAAATAATGCAGAGTGTTGGAAAGTTGTATCTCACAAAATGCTTTATACCAATCAAAGCTCTGTGTCCCTAACCAGAAACATTCCAAGCCTCAAGGTAAACAGAAATCTAAACTGAAATATGGAAAAGCACTTGGAAAAAAAATGAATGCACATAGTGACTCGTTCAAAAAATAAACTTCCTAACTACTTAAAAGTTAAAAAAAAAAGGTACTCAGTGTTTTGCAAATGTTTGCTAAATGTAATTATGACATATTCTGCTTTTAATCAGAAACAAGCATAAAGTCCTTATCACTAAGCTATTCAAGATTTATGATGTGCCTGACATCAGGCTACACTTTTTCCCATCAGCATTCTGCATGCTTTACCAAAAAGATGTCTTCCTATATGGATACCTGCTTGGTAATCTCTACCCATTGAGATCAACAAGACAAAATTGTTGTCCTTGTCTATTTAAGCCAAACTGGGCCATATTATAAATGTAAATAAACCAATGTCTCATACTGTGGATTTGAAAGGTTTCTTGCTATAGATCTGCTCATAATCTATACAAGCAAACAGTAAATTCTAGTTCAGTAAAAGATTGTTCCCTTGATAGATATAGATATAGATAGATAGATGATAGATAGATAGATAGATAGATATTTGTCAGCTGAAAATATTAAGCATGTTTCAAACATATTTAATTGAGGAACTTAAAAGTTTGAATATATATGTACCAGGCTCATAGAAATTTTAAAATTGTACAAAGTAAAACATTTCATCTGATATAAAAAAAAACTTATCTCAAAAATGTGATTAGACTTAAACCTTTTTTTACCATAGTGGTTATCTATCCATTTCATGAAATCTTGAAATTAAACTCTATTCCAGAATGCATTCTAGAACAGGCATGTCAAACCGGTGGCCCGTGGGCCAGATATGGCCCAGGCGGGCTCCACAAGGGAAAAAAGCATCCTGATATGTCACTATACGGCCCACGATGTGATCGGGTTTGACACCCCTGTTCTAGAACATTCTCTATAGTCTTCCTATTGTGGTAATTCACCATCCTTTGGTTCCTCCAGTTATAATGCCTTTGAAGACAGAAAGATCTCTGAGATGGAGACAATTTTACTACTCATTCCACTTCTTAACATAGGGCTTTATGAACAATGTTAGCTATTGACCTGGTCCAATCACCAAAGTATGCTATATGTAAGATCAGCAGGTTAATTCTTTGCTCTTCCACTTGCACAGAAATAATATATTTTTTTAAAAAAACAAAGTTTTAAGAAAGTCAAAGAGATATGCTATAGATCCTTTATGACTGCAGTGGGGACCAATATTAGCTCTGTGGAAGAAACAGCATTTGGAAGTAATGAAAAAGGAGGTCCAAATCCAAAAATGCTAGACAATTTTTAGAAGCCTAGTACTCTCAACAAATTAGCCATCAATAGACACATAGACATAAAGAACATCTACATACCGTGCAAAAGAGACAATTAACAAGCCAAAAAGGGAACAAACGAACCAAAATACTTCCCACCAGCAATCAACATCCAGATGAGCATAGATTAATTCCAAGATTAATATCAGACCAACAATCAAGAAGTAAACAATGCCCCAATCAAGGAACTGCCAAACAGTAAAAAACCAATTAAATAACCTCTAAAACCACTCCTACCAACACTGACAGGACAAGCCACTAGAAAACTGACAGCAAATCCCACTCCTTATTAGCACTGATGATGTTACCTAGTTTGGGTAACAAAATGTCTGCAAGAAAATAACCAAGCTCAGAGACCAAGGACCCTTCATATCAACCCTGAGCTACAAATATTCCCCTTTATTGGTGAGGCCCTTTTTAACTTGACAAATTAACCTCTGCATATTCATAGAGAATAGAGATATTCAGCTCTATTGAGCCTTCTGGAATATGCAGATGCTTTGGCACTTCAAAAGCAGCTGTTCCACTTATGACAGTGTGCTTTATGAAGTGATCTTTTTCAAAGGCTTTGCTTAATATTAATCCTGTACATTTTTATTCTAGAGAACGATCACTGATTTTAGTGGAGCCTACTTCTTCATGCAATTATGCAAAGCTTCTAAATGATACTTCATTTCAACCACATTCGCACAGAATATCCCTCTGAAGCAGGGGTGAAATCTACTCACCTTCCTTACCGGTTCTGCATGCGCAGAAGGTAAAAAAAAAAACTTTCACCTGGGCAGCGATTGCTACCGGATCGCCGAAAATTGCTACCGGATCAAGTGATTCAGTCCGATCCAGGAGCATTTCACCCCTGCTCTGAAGCTGTTTCAGGTCTCTTTGCCTCCTTTCTGAGACATCCTTTGCTAATTTCAACAGAAGAGAATAGTCTTAAGGTGACACAAAGCATCTTGTTGAGGCAAATCATACCACTCTGTGGTAGGATGTTGTCTCCAAGACAACTATAACTACCTCCCACTCTCCTAGTTGCAAGTATAAGAATGTAGGCTTGTGGACTGAATATCTGACTTCAGTTTTCACTTTTTGCTTTCTTAAGTGAGAATAATAGCAAAGGGAAGACGTTTATAGTTTCACTAGGGAATCAGAAAACCCTAGCCAGGTCTCAGTACTTAATTTTCACAAGGAAAAAAAAAACCTGCAATGAAACCATTGTTCATATAATCTCATCACATCCTTCATTTAAAATTGCCTTTTGCAATGCTGGCATTAAGAAACATGCAGAGAGTTTGCTACCTACGCACAACTCTGAAAGAGACCAGGAGCAAAAGCTGTATAACTGGATATCTGAACTTCTGAAGGTTTCTGTAGCCAAGACAACAAAATCACTTCCCTTGCCAGCACAACTGTCATTCTTCCCAATGTGCCGGAATTCATTTGTTTTCATTCATTCCTTATCAGGTTACCTGCATTTGAGTCATTGCTCAAAATATATTTAGAGAAGAAAAAGTAGTAGGTTTTCAGGAAATAGCAAGTTTTTTTAAGGCAGATAGAAATCACTTGGCAAGAGATGACAAAATACTTTAAGTTTTCTTTCAGTAGTTATAAAACCAAGTCCCAAGGAACACAAGCCAGTCGGTGATGATAATAATGCAGGAATAAAACTTTTCAAAGAAAAATAAATATATTTCCCTGTGGCTAATCTGACACAGTTTTCAACTTCTATTGAATACAGATAGATGTTACCATTTTTCATAAATTGTGTTTTGGTAAAACAGTGGGTAAAATATAGAAAACGATAATTATCACTGAAAATATTCAGCTTTACGTTACCCAATATGCTACTTTAATAGACCTATCATTTTTTAAAAACCTTTGGAGCATTTATACAATCTTCCACTTGCAGAATAAAGTAATGTAACTTTGTCAGTATGACAGATTATTTCACTAATTATGGACCCAATCTGGTTGTCTTTCAAGGAGACGTTTCCTGATAAGAAAACTTCACTGAATAAAAATGAATGAAATTTGGAAACACACACTGAGGAATTTACTAAATGCCACTGCAGATTAGCTAACACAGATTAATCTTAAATTTATGAGACATCTAGCTATCTTCATATTCTTTTTCTTACTATACGTCATTCTCAACTTCTATTATAAAGAGGCAGATGGAAATTGATCCTATTATTCAAAGAAGTGGCTCTCTTCATTTGAGGTGCAGAAATACAAATAATCACTAGGTGGCAACAGAGAGATACAAAAGTTTAAGTTAAATTAAAGTTTAAGTTTATTAGATTTCTATACCGCCCTTCTCCCGGAGGACTCAGGGCAGTGTACAGCCATATTAAAACACATAAATTTACAAAATTTAAAACAAATTAAAATCGGATATATAAAAATTTGGCCCACAAATTAAAAACACACATACACCCATTATAAAATTCGAATTAGGCCAGCCTGGCTTGCTCAAACAAAAGGGTCTTCAGGGCGCGGCGAAAGGTATGCAGGTCGGGGATAAGACGAACCTCTAGGGGCAGCTCATGCCAGAGGGCTGGTGCCCCCACAGAGAAGGCTCTCCCCCTGGGTGTCACCAGTCGGCATTGTTTGGCCGACGGCACCCTGAGGAGCCCCTCTCCGTGGGAGCGTATTGGCCGGTGGGAGGCTGTTGGTGGCAGAAGGCGGTCTCGAAGCCACATTCATTGCTGACATCTGGTAATCATCCTGATTTTTGCAGCCATACTTATGTCTACGGAGATTCTCAGTCATCCAGGTCATGGTTGTCTCAAAGGTCAATCAAACTAATCCTTCCATTCCCGTCCACACACCATCCAGCCAGAACTGATCAAACTTCTTGGATGACAAGCGAAATTTCTTCTTCCTCAAGGGAAATTTTGAAAGAATACCTTTGAGACAGCCATATTGAGGTACATATAGGACAAGGAAAACAAAAACTGAAATGTTTTTGAATATTAGTAGCTCAGGTTGGTAGTTACGTTGTTGGTTTGAGCTCCAAGCTTGGCAATTTGGTTACAAATGTTTCGCCCCCATTTGAGGAGACAACTTTGGTGCACTTTGCATTGTGCACTTGTCTGGGGAAGTACTGGCCTTTAAATACTTTATTATTATGAAGTAATATTTAAAGGCCAGTACTCCCCCAGACAAGCACAATCCAAAGCACCCTGAAGATATCTCCTCGAGACTTCCGCTTCCGGTTCCGCTGGCGACAGACTCTGATCGGGCTAGCTCTGGCCCCAGAGTCTGATCCCCCCCATCTGGAGGCCCTTTGGGCCAAGCGCCCCATTATTGGGGCGTTTGCTGTTTGAGGGCGGCTCGCCAGGGGTCCCCTGCTTCACTTCCAGGGGCCGGGAGGCCGATGCTGGCGCGCCCGAGGCTCCAGAGGGGGTGGGAGGCGATCGGCAGCTTTTTTTCGAGGCCACAGAGGCGCCACAGCGCCTAAGGGGACCGGTGCTACCTAAGAAGGCACAACGGACTGTACTGACTGATTGGAGAGTGGAGCAGGCATCCTGGAGGCGAGAGGGGGGGGGTTGGAGTTTTCCCCCCCCCTTGTAGCTGGAAAGGTGCCGTGGCAGAGAACTAGGGGGAAGGAGATGGGGTGAAACCCCTTACCTTTCTGACTTTTCCTTGGAGGATGGCTGTGGCGGAGTTTCTTGGAGAGGTCTGGTGGCCCCTCTCCCCGGCAGGCAATGGCGGCGGTCTGACTTCCTGCTTCTTTATTTATGATTGAAGACAACATTCTCCTCTGGCTTCCTGTTTGACCTACTCTATACTTCGGACTCGTTGCTCTTGTGAGCGCCCACTGGTGGACAGTTGAAAAATTACTTTGATTGCTAATCCCTCTTTCTTCTCTGGAGGTTTGCCCTTTGATTTCTCATCTTCTACTGATCTAAGATGGCTAAGGGCCACAAATCAGCAGCAACTGACATGGGGAAAATTTTGGAAAGACTGGCGATATTGGACCAGAAGTTGGACAAGTTAGATGACGTCCAAAAAGGATTATCTGAAATTAAATCTGAAATGACACTTATGAAAAAAGATTTAAATGATGTTCAACAGCTGGCAGAGCAAAACAAGAAGAAGATGGGGGGTCTGGAGGGGGAGGTACGGGCACTCCAGAAGGTGGAGGATGGGAGAGGAAATGCAATGTTAACCTTACAATTGGATAAGATGTCTTATTTTCTCAGGTTCCAAAACGTGGAACAACTTGACCAGGAAAATTTGAGAGAAGTGATGGTTAAAATGTTGGGTGAATTTTTAGAAAGAGATTTGGAGTCTATTGGAAGGGATGTGGATTTGGTCTACAGAGTAAACTCACAATTTGCAATTTTACATAATTTACCAAGAGAGATTCATATTAAATTTGTGAGAAGGGAACTGAGAGATGAGATATTGAGAAAACAAAGACTGGGGGTGCTGGTGTACAGGGGCAAGGAGATCACCATCCTGAAGCAGATTCCCAGACAGGTACAAGAATTAAGAAGAAAATATTATTTTTTATCAAATAAGCTGTACCTCAAGGGAGTAGGTTTTAGGTGGTTGATTCCGGAGGGTTTGATGATTTTTTGGGAGGACAGTAAGAAGAAAATTAATAATGTAACGGAAGCTAAGGCTTTTTTTGACCAACATAAATCCTTCCTAGGTGGAGAAGATACAGGAGCCGAAGAGGGGGAAGTATTAGATGATCAAGGAGCGGAGGCGGACGGGGCTGTTGCGGCCCGGGAGGGGGAGGGAGGCCAGACCATGGTTTTAAGAGCCAGAACTAGGAAATGAAGAAAGGAGGGGAATCTATTGTTTAATGTTTTTTTAATTGACATTTTTCTTTCTCTCTCTTCTTTTATCGTATTTTGTATAACACTTTCTTTTTTTTTGTTTATATAATTTTTATATAACCTGGTTGTTTGTTTTGATTTAAGATAATAATGTCTGTTGTGTGAGAAATTTAAAAAAAGAAAATAATAACTGAAATATCTTTATATAAAGATATTGAAAATTCAACATATTGTAAACTATAATATTGTATATTCTTAACCAATAAAAACTTTTTATTAAAAAAAAAAAGATATCTCCTCGAATGGGGGTGAAACGTTGGCAACCAAATCACCAAGCTCGGAGCTCAAACCAACAATGTAAAAACAAAAACTAAAAGGGCAAAAGATTAAGGACTGAAATCTCAGCTTATTTCCAATATTTAGAAATGTAACTTTTCTGATGGAGCAAATCAAGGGTGTTATTTCAGTATGAACATTCATGGGCTTTGTTTGAAATCAGGACTTAAATCAGAACATTATATTGCAAATCAGCTTTCCAAAATCTTAAGAACTGTGCCTTCCATATTATATTTATTCCCCAAATCTCCCAAAAATAAGGGTATTATACCATCTGGCGCGTGGCTGATTCAAATACTTTTATTAGCCATGAGCAGGGAAAAAAAATGACCAGACATATTTCTCAAATAAAAGTAATTTAATAGTTATTTCCTATGTTTTGCAGAACTGAAGAAAGGCTATAACAGAGATGAGCAATTTTTGGAGGCCAAGAATTATATTTTAAAATTATTATGAGAGATCTCACCATTTTTAAGGGCATGGTGGCGATACAACAGGAGGAGCAGGGCTTATTTTATTTTATTTTATTTTATTTTTTGTCCTCCTTTTCTCTGTGGGCTTGGCAGTTTAAAGGAAACAAGTAGTAACAAAATGAAGGTTAGGTCAAGCAAAAGCATAATGCATTCATTTTGTTTGTTTTCATTTTAAAAATGAGCATTGCCACTGAATTTTGGCAGCAGAGGGGTTGTGGGGGGGAGGGAGGCTGCCAAAAAGTGGCAATATTGAAGGGGGTCTCTGAACTGGTACAGATGTGAGTAAATCTTTTTCAGGTGTAATCTCAATATGTCTGGAATGAATGTGTAATCTTATAGCTCTCAAAATGTGCTTCCAGACAGTCTTGAACCCTCAG
Organism: Ptyas mucosa; assembly: GCA_012654045.1. NCBI lineage: Eukaryota > Metazoa > Chordata > Lepidosauria > Squamata > Colubridae > Ptyas > Ptyas mucosa. Next base: position 10,876,387 of record WNWU01000020.1, read on the forward strand.
ATTTTTATTTTTTTGCCTGTGTTTGAGGAGAAAAAAGAGAGAAAGAAGGGAGGGAGGGAGGGAGGGAGGGAGGGAAGGAAGGAAGGAAGGAAGGAAGGAAGGAAGGAAGGAAGGAAGGAAGGAAGGAAGGAAAGAATTGATATGAGAGAGAGAGATCGGCCATTCTAGCCCTGCAACACAAAATAATACGTCCTCTTGAAAAGGCATATTAATGTATCAGCAATAATTCATGGGGAAGTAATCTCCAAAATAAGAGAATACATTCTCCAAAGACTTCTATGTTGAATTTAGAACCCCCTCAGATTTTTAGCTCTCCATCTGTTTCCTGCTGTGAAATCAAATAAGCGCCAGCTGCTTTCTGCTGCTGCTGCTCCCCCCCCTTTTTTAAAAAACCGATGTGTTTGTTTGTGTGTTTGTTTCTAACAGAAAGCAATGCTTTTTATCCATTATTTCCATGGATGAGGTCCAGCCTTTACCAGAAACAAACTGCACGCTCATATATACAGCAAACCTTAGGTGTCAGACGATTGAAGTTTTTGATCTGAACATTTTAAAATAAGAAACATATGTTTAAAATAAATTCTGCCTGCAGAGAGCTGCTGTTTGTAAAATCTGGTAGGTGGCTGCACTTAAGCACCCATGTAGAAGAGGCACACTGGTATAGATTTCCGTCATACTTTTTCTATCACTTGGCTGCGGCCTTGTCTAGAATTATGAATTCATTTATTATGGAACAAACAACTCACACCAACCACATGAAACCACTCAGGGATGGCATTTAGGAAAAGGAGACGGAAATGTGTCATCCACTCATTTATACGTCTGCAACATTGCAGACCACATGTGATCACTGCTCAGGAACACCTATATCTCTGGTTACATTTTTTTGTTTAAAGTAACCACAAACAAATGCCCTTTCAATATATTCCTTTGCATTATTATGGCAATTGAATATGAAATTTGTGTAAGAAGAGTTCCTTGAATTCTGCAGTGCATCTTGAGCAGAGGTGGGTTTCAGCAGGTTCTGACCAGTTCTGGAGTACTGGTAGTGGGAATTTTGAGTAGTTCGGAGAACCGGTAGCAAAAATTCTGACTAGCCCCGCCCCCATCTATTCTCTGCCTCAGTGGTGAAATGTAAAATTTGTTACTACCGATTCTGTGGGCGTGGCCTGGTAGGGAGGGTTAATATGACTGAGTGGGCATGGCTAACTTTTTTTTTTTTTTACTTTTAAAACCATTTTTTCTGTTAGATCAGGCGCAGGAAAGAAGACAAGACCAGCGGGGTCTGTTCAACAAGTTTTATTCAGCTCTTAACTAAGTCGGAACAGACGAACGGCTGTGCTGCCGGAGCCCTTTTTATAGCGCTCCGGCAGACCAGCCGTCCAATGACAGCGATTTAACTTTCCCGCCCGGAGGATTAACCAATCCCCGGCCGGATGTCCTTATAAGGACATAACATTTTCTACAACCTCTTCGGCTGAAGAGGTTGTAAAAAAATTGCTTTTAAAGCCTCTGACAATCCCAGGTGACTTGCCTGATTGGCAGAGGCTTTCTTTCTTTTTTTAAAAGCATCTGATGATCCCAGCTGAGCCGCGCGATCATCAGAGACTTTTTTTTTTACTTTTAAAAGCATTTTTTCGGCAAAAAAGTTGTAGAAAAAATGCTTTTAAAAATTAAAAAAAAGCCTCTGATGATTGCACGGCTCAGCTGGGCAGTGGGGGGGAGCAGGGATTTTTGCTACTAGTTCTCCAAACCACTCACCTCAATCGCTACCAGATCAGGCAATCCGGTCCGAACCGGGAGCATTTCACCCCTGCTCTGCTCCCAAGTCCCAGCTGATTGGGAGGAAATGGGGATTTTGCACTAACCTTCCCCTGGAGTGGGGTAGGAATGGAGATTTTACAGTATCCTTCCCCTGCCATGCCCACCAAGCCATGCCCACCAAGCCACACTCACAGAACTGGTAGTAAAAAATTTTGAAACCCACTACTGATCTTGAGCCTCAAATGTCCTTTCTCCCCCTAGCCAACCTGAGCTGCTGTGACTGCATCCATCTTCAGCATCAGTCCCCATCTCCCATTTACCACATACACCAAAGGCTTTCATTTCAAACAGTAGAAACATAGATACACTTCATGCCGTAGTACAGGGGTCTCCAAACTGAGCAACTTTTAAGGCCCATGCACTTCAACTCCCAGAATTCATAAACCAGCCATGATGGCTGAGGAATTCTGGGAGTTGAAGTCCACAAGTCATAAAGTTTGCCAAGTTTGAAGACCCCTGCCATACAGGAGTGGGTTCTACTTACCTTTACTACCAGTTTGCAACAGGGCCACGCGTGTGCGCAGAAGCATTCTGATGACGTCGAGGTCAGTGGCAGAGCCTCCCTCTGGTTTTACTACTGGTTCTATAGAACCAGTCTGAACCAGGGACAACCCACCACTGCTGCCATAGTATATTAAGTATATTAGTATATTAAGAGTGTGGAAGTTCTAAGTTCGCAGTCCAAACTAATATAGATTTGCCTAAAAGCAGATCCTCTGCGATCAGTAGAGATTATTTCCAGGAAAATGAATATAGAATTGCAGTCGCAGTCTCTTGTACAGTCTCAGGCCAATGCCACAGACATTACATTGGCAAATGGGACTGTTCTTATATATAGCATATAGGACTTCTTAAGGGTAGGGATTCCTGGATTCCCCCACCTTTTTTTCTCCCACCTTCCACTAAGGGTCTCAAGTTAGAAGGAAAACAATGTTGAACCATTGGGCTAGATCAGGGCAAAAAGGCAGGTTTTGACAAATGGCTAGACCCACTGGCTTAGACATCAGTCAAAACTCATTCAGCTTCTTTGGTTTATGAAGATACTAAGTTGAGCTCTCTTTGAAGTGCTCCCAATCAAAATGCTTGTCCAAAACCAGAACTAAACATTATCCTAGAACAGCACTAAACCTGTTGTTCGAAAGCAATCACAACAATCACTAATAGGCACAGGGAGAGCTGTACCATGAAACAGTAGAGATGGGTCTATCGTACTTCACTATGCAAACCTTGCCCTCCACTATCACTGTTCATCAGCTGCAGTTCAGGCTGATTAGGTTACTAGGCCAGGGATCATCTTGACTGCCACAATCTCTTCTAAGGAATCACTTGACTTGCAACACTGACTGAATGGCTGGTGAAGCACATGAGATAACAGTCACAACAGAACAGACATAACTAATCACCTCCTTAAGGGAGAAATGCTTTTAACATTAGAACAGTTAAAGACAATTTTAAATTGCCTCCATTATTCTTCTATATCTGTGTGGGGAAAAAGCCCCACACAGATATAGTAGAATAATCTACTTTGATTTACACTCTCATATCTCCAAAAAAATCTATTCCTACAGATACTATGAACAATATATTTACTTCTTAAGATCTAGTATCCAAGTACATTTGGATTACTTTTGCCTTTTGTTGGTCTGATCCCTTCCCCCCTTGGGACACGCCATTATGAATCCACATCATAATATACCCACAGTTCTAAAATATGACCAACTTTGTTTTCTAATCTCTTTAAAAAAAATCAGAGGCATTACTCTGACGACACTGGCATGAAGATCACTTTTTGAAAACAGTCTAAAGAGTCTGAGTCATGGGTGTCAAACTCGCGGCATCACGTTGCCATCACATTTTGCAATGTTTTTCCCCTTTGCGGAGCTGGGTGGGCATGGCTTGTGCATCACGCATCTGGCCCACAGGCCACCAGTTTAACACCCCTGGTCTAAGCAGATGTTCATCAGTGAAAAGGAATAATATGTATTTCTGCCATTATAACAGGAATATGCAACATTTGACTTGAGCATAGTAAAGTAAGAACTACAGTATACTATACCAAGTTGTTAGGGCCAGAACCAGTGATGGTATTCAGCCGGTTCTATCTGGTTTGTGCAAACTGGTAGTGGCGGCAGTGGGAGGCTCCGCCCACCCACCCGAACATAATCACGTCCCGTTTTTGATGCTCTGCACATGTGCAGAAGGCTCTGCGTGTGCGCTCATATTTGTGAACCGGTAGCGAAGATAAGTGAATACCATCCCTGGCTAGAACCAGCCATGACTTCTGAAAAGCTCTGGTGAAAAGTGAATCTATATATGCAATCTATATATATAAAAGCGAAAACTACTCATGCATTAATCACGAAATCTCCAGAATCGTAAAGCCTACAAACTTGAAATTTACCACGTATGTTTCTCTTGGCTTCTAGATGCTCACTAAGAACGGATTTTTTTGAAATGACCATCAGAGCATTAGTATTTCCTATATTATTATAACACGCTCTGATGCTAATTAGTTAAACATTCTACTCCCCCTCCCAATTTGAAAATAACTCTGGAGAGCATAGGATAGACTTCTGTGGGGCAAGCCTCATGGAGAGAAGGGGCTGGAAAGCTTGAGGGAGAGAATGGGACAGGATAGGAGACATTTCTGTGGGGCAAGGCTGAGGGAGAGAAGGGGAGAGGATAGGGGAGGATTCAAGCTGTAAGTGTCGATTTATGAAGCCCGATGACATAGTTTCATAGCGAAGCACGGGGATCCAGCTAGTTTAGAATAAGTTCAACAATAACAAGGAATTAGATCATTTTTAGTTACTCTAGCAATACATAGAGGTATAGTTTTACAATTATTGAAGAAAACTAAAGAAGCAATTATACAGCCAGGTGAATAGAATCTATCTGACAAGGATAATCTCCTACATCCTGCACTATTTATAGCAAAGTATAACTCTTTCCAACTTTTACATTAGATATTGGGAGATGAGAAGGAGAACAGAAGAGTTGGAATCTGTTTTCATTAGGGGAAAAATATCAGAATATATTAGGCAAAGTGCCAGTAGCCGTAGAAATTTAAGATTTTTCCATCTCCATTACAAGTTGAAATAAAACATTCATATAAAACTGAAATGAGAAGTCCTATCATTATCCCATTTCATCAGGTTTGCATGGAAGTCAAACTTAAGAATTCATCCCTGAATGCTTGTTTCTTTTCCTTTTTGCAAACCTTTTGATATTCTGAGCACTATTTTCTTTTTTGCCATCGCTGCCTGCTCCTGTAATTTCAATTGCTATTACCTTATCATTATTATTATCATCATCATCAATATTTAGTAGAGCCAACCCTCAGCTTTCTTCTAATAGCAAATGATCTGAAAAAAATCAGCAGAGATTTCAGAATAGACATCTCAAGAATGAGAACTATAACATCAACTCTGAAATTTCTGTTCACAGAAATCTGACATCTATTTATTTTTCTAACCTCCTCATGACACTCTTTACTAAGGTTTACTTAGGTCTTCCCACCAGCTCTCCACTTTATCCTTCATTTATTGCCAACTCCCTGCAAGATCCTCTAGAATGCAAGATCAGAACTAAATACCAGCACTTTCCTGAGCTCTTCATCACAGTGGGGAAGCCAACAGTTGATAATCAGAACTGGGGCTGCCTCACAGACGCATATCCAACTTGGGAATACACAGACACAGAGAAATTTGCCAACTCATTTTTCAGTGTGGTCTTCAAGATGCACAACAGACACAATAACAGGTTATATAGAAAACAAACACAGGGTACATTCAAATGCCTATAACACCAACACACAAAGTATGTGGAACAAATATGGTGAACTTGAAATCCAGTACATGAGGGCAGATATGATATCATTGTCATTACCGAAACTTGACGAAACCCACAAATGAAATATACAGCTAGAGGGATTTCAATTATTTAAAACAGGTTTCATAAAAGAGCAGGTGGAGTTGCCCTATATATAAGATCTTCTCTTGATTTCTGAAAATGCAATAATAGCAGTAACACAGTGATATTTGAGATGACATCTGACTGATCAAACTGCACCCTTAGTATTTTATTCTAACTATGTTTTGTTTTGCTCCCCAGCTACAAACCAACTGCTTCTCCTGTCATTTTTAGGAAAGGGGTCGAGAGCTTGCTTTTTAAGCAAAGTTTCTCAATTTGTGTGAGTTAATCATGATTTCAATAGCTTCTAATCAAAGTTGATATATGTTTTATTAACTGTTTTACATGCCCTCTAAGCAGATATATAATAAATGGATTATACTTTAATCCATGGAGGGTATTTTCTGTGTTAGACAAGAAAGATTTATCCTGTTTGTTGTTGCTGCAGTTCTGATACAAAACACAATTCTTTTCAGTTTCTACATCTTGAACATATAGACAGGGATGATAGGCAGAGATTTCCAAAAGAATCTTCTGTCCAGAGCCAGGAATCTTTAATCAATCTTAATGGTCCAAAACCTGACAACCATATGTATTAGAATGACTTTATTCTATATAAATAGAAATATTTCTATGATCCTTCATAAAGAAATTGACTACCTAAATATTTTAGTAATATTTGTTTTTAATCACACTGCCAGCAATGCAAAGTAAAATACTATATTTATTCACATTTGTTAAATATTTTATTTAAAAGGGAAAAAAAAGAAAAAGTTTGGAACGTAGATAACCTCAGAAAGCTCAATCACCGAAACAGCTTGGAAAGGAAACTGTTTTCTGCATACAGTATAATGCCAGACTCCAGACTATGAGCAGTTTTAGCTAAGAAAAATATTCAGGTAAGGAACAAGCCAACATTCAGTCAGCAAAATTATAAGCATACTTCAAGATTAATATATATGTAACTCAGGACACCTCAGTTATTATGGAAAAAATAAAATAAAATTAAGTAAATTAAATAAAATATTTTAAAGACACTTTTATCACTCTAAGCTCAGTAGAAAGATGAAATTTCATGAAATTCTTGTTTCCTTGGATTATTGTGCAAGCCACAGCTGACCAGATGATGCTTTCGAGGCTGTCTGTGAAAGAGTGTATCTCTGGGGTTCATTTCATCTTTCATAGTTGTTGCAAAATTCACATTTGATTTTTATACCAAAGGGAAAAACGTCTTTCAGCTTTGTCATTAGAATGAAAGAAAAACCCTGGGCCTGTTGGATTTGATTTCCCTTCTGCCCCGTTAAAGGTAAAGTTACAAGCTTATTAATATCATACATTTCAGAGAGTAAAGGGGGGAAAATGGCAGGGGGCTCATTTGCTCCCTGTTTTCTCTCCTTTTTTTTTTTTTTCTTTTTGGATACGTACTTCCTTCCGTTCCTCTCAATCAATTAGTGGGCAAAGACTTCCGAAAAGCTTTTCCTTCCTAACCTTTCACAGGCTTTTGCAGTAATGACCCTGGAGAGATCAACCTGGACCTTTCTATGGGGTTGGTTACCCTCCCAGGGCGCTGTAAGGTGACCTTCCCGGATTCCCTCTCTTCCTTTTCTACCTCCTCCTGCAGGTCTTGCCTTCTCAGGAAGGAGGGAGAAGAAAGGGAGAGGTAATGTGCTCAAAATGGCTAGATCCCCCTAGATAAAATTTCCTCTCTAGTACAGTTTCACATTGAGGATATGTGCAGAGCAGAGCAGAGGCTCCTGGTTTAATAAATAACAGCTCAACTTATGTACCTGAAGACATGATGGCAAAAGTAGTTTCTGTTTTTAATTTCTACCCTCTGCCCTTTAATTTCTAGACTGTGGTCCACTCTCTACAATACTTTAGAGTCCTGAAGTCATGTTTTGGATCATGACGTTTGATGTAAAAAAAAAAAAAATTGAAGAGGAGAAGGAAGGAAGGAAGGAAGGAAGGAAGGAAGGAAGGAAGGAAGGAAAGCTTAGATGTAACATTTCTTTGCTACCTTTGAAAATCTCCAATAGCTATGGATTTCACCACACATTTTTACTTTTGGCATGAATTTCAAAATCTGAAGAAAATTGTGGTTTGATAGTACCAGTAAGAATACAATTATTTCATTTGTTTAATTTTAGGTTTCTGTCTTGAGAAAAAACCTGTGTATGTTACTGGGGATATTTGTTCACTGATGTATCTATTTAATTACTGGCCAGGAAACACAAGTACAGATTAGTTGTCTGTATTCTACAAGTTCTATAGATTTGCTCATTATGTCTTGACATGCAAACTGTCAAAACAACCTGTATCAATCTCAGCTGCTTTTTAAAGTGGAATCCCAAGAGCTGAGAGATAGAAAGAATAATTGCCTCATAATATACAAGGTCCTTTGAAAGAGGCCGTGATAACCATAAATCAAATGACTCCTAATGTTGTCTATGTATAAGTTTTGGACTGAATTTGGTACTTCATTTTAGCACTAATACAGATGTAAGCAGGGGTGAAATCCAGCAGGTTCTGACAGGTTCTGAAGAACTAGTAGCAGAAATTTTGAGTAATTTGGAGAACCGGCAAATACCACTTCTGGCTGGCCCCAGAGTGGGGTGGGAATGGAGATTTTGCAATATCCTTCCCCCATGAGTGGGGAGGGAATGGAGATTTTGCAGTATCCTTCCCCTGCTATGCCCAAGCCACGCCCACCAAGCCACACCATGCCCACCAAGCCACACCCACAGAACCAGTAGTAAAAAAAATTGGATTTCACCACTGGATGTAAGTCTTCTGAGGTTTAAGGAAATTTTGTCCCTATTGCCTAGCCTCACTACAGAGTAAAATCTATCAAATAAATAGGATATAAATCTAACAAATAAATAGAGTAAATATTTTTCCCTTTGAGTTGAGCAAAATATTGCATAAGATTGTGGCCGAGGTGATGGTACATTAGCTGTGGAGAGGCAACAGTGCTTCCCATGGTCAACAGTCTTACTCCAAAGCTTGCAAATCAAAACTACAGACTGGGAGAGCTTTGCTGTAGATCTAACATGAGGGTGCTTGAACCAGAAGCATATTTCATTTACAAATTTCGATTTTCCTCTAATGCAAGGAGGAAACGAACAACTTTAAATATTAAATATTGTCTTAATTTGAGAGACGGGAAAGAATTGAAGGGTCTAGGGCAGTGATGGCTAACCTTTTTGCCATCACGTGCCAAAAGCGTGGGGAGCGTGGGGGGGTCACGCGCATGAGTGCCGACACCCATAATTCTATGCACCCCGTCCCCGCGCTTTTGCGCGTGACCCCCCCACGCTCCCCACGCTTTTGGCACGTGATGGCACAGTGGGCCCGGTAAATCCGTTTTCCACTCTCTCCAGGTTCCAGAGCCTTTCTAGGAGCCTGGGGAGGGCGAAAACAGCCTTCCCCACCCCCTCCCGAGGCCCTCCAGAGGCTGGAAATGGCCTGTTTGCCAACTGGTGGGCCCAGAAGGCCCAAAAATCAGTGTGCCGGAGCTGAGCTCGCGTGCCTGCCGATATAGCTACGTGTGCCACCTGTGGCACGTGTGCCACAGGTTCGCCATCACGGGTCTAGGGTGCTCAGAGTTACACTGGTAGAGTTGGGCAGTCTTATAAATCTTATAAAAATAAACAAATACATTTGGTGGATCAACAACCCATCCTGAGCCCACTCCCTTCCCAATCCTTGCCTATCTCTGTTTCAGTCTATACCATATTTCTGAATTGGGAAGGGCTGACAATTTAGACTAACAGAAATGGCATCAGACTCTTTCCTCTGTAGCTAGAGTCTTCTCTCTAATGCTGGAGGAGACATTCTGTGGTAAAATTGGATATATTTGGAATGTCAGGGAGAGAGGAGAATTGACTTGCATTTTAGCAAAGTACTAGTTGATTGTTAAGAACTGCATCATATGAACACATATGTAAGCCACCCAGAGTGACATATGTGAGATAGGCAGCTATATAAATTAATTAAATAAATAGCTAATCTTCCTTCCTTCTCTTCTCTCTCCTTCAAATTCAGTTAGTTTTTGCTGCCTTTCTTTTGAAGGATTTGGCCAGTTAACACTTAACTTGCATTCTGTCCAAACAACAAAATACCATTTCATCACCGAGCCTAAATGTGCAAATGTTTAACGGAAAGGAAGTCAGTTCTAAGAGTAATTTTGGCCTTAAAAGTAAAGATAAAGTCTTCATTTCGGGGTGGTTATTTCTGAAAGCATTATAACGTACTTTAGTATGAAAGCCTTCAGATTTCTCTTTTAGTATAAATGGGGAAGAGGGGGAAACTCTACACTTTTTAAATATATTGCTGAGACCAACAGCAGCGTATGTTAAAATAATCATGGCAAGATAATAAGAATCATAATTTTGCTTGGGTTGCCTTAAAAATAACTATAGCAATAATATTTACATAAAATGCACATTTGCCTAATATTGGGCAAATATTACAAATAATTATTTTAAATAGAGGTGTTGTTTAAGGCTAAGTCGAATGTTGTTCAATTGATAAGCAAAACTGAAGAGAAATCCATTTAAGATGGAATCATTTGAATGATTCTGTGTTCCTGTTTTTAACTGCTGACAAATCAAAACATTTTTCAATCACTTGAAACAACAACCTGGCATAGTTCAGGGCATATCTGGTTTTCCTTTTGTTTCATCACAGGAAAAAGCTCACAGTATGATCTTCAGAATCATTAAACGATACTAAATATTTTGTCTTTCACAATCATGAAACTGAAACATTGTCTCTGAAATCAGCAGATTACAGCTGATTAAAATATATGTGTTCCTCTTCACCTTACATCCATTCAGGGGTAAGATAAGCTTACCCCAAGCTAAAAAGGGTTATTTTTTTAAAAAAATCTGTATCACCTTTCTGCAGCCATCTGCTCATAAAGTTGGGCCACTGAGAGTTGCATGTCAAACAGTCAAAGGTCCAAACATTCAAATCACAGCTGGGCGATAATAAATACATGATGTATATATCCATTTCCAGAAGTCTCATTTAGGCCATGACAAGAAAAATAAGAGAAAAGACTGAATCTATTAAAGTTATACCAAATGCCTATTTACTACAAATGCATCATTTAGTTTTTCAAGCTGGTCTTCTTATCAGTGGAGCTATCAGATGTTCTTCAGGGCCACTGGAAAAGTCAAAGCTCGAACAGAAGATCTCTCCAGTATGCCCTCTTTTTTACCCAGAATCTAATAAAGATCATTAAATTACATGTCTCTTCCTCCCCCTGAAATCAGAGCTCACTACTCTGATATTAGAGCTCAGGAAATAAGGTATGACAACTTCCCTCGTGAAATTTTAGAAGGCAGTGCAGGGGTCTGAAGGACAGGCCTGCAGCTGCAGACGTGGGCAGCTCTAATTAACAATTCACCCTGCTGAGTAAAATCTAATCTAAAAAGAGCAGAAAAAAGGAACTTGGTTAGCTCAGACTGTCACCTACCTGCTCTTTCCATGCATGCTCCATTTCAATCATGTAGTAGTTCTCTCCTCTTGCACGCTCTCCCACACACACACATTCTCTGCTGGAGTAGAGGAAGCTTGCTTCACAAATGAACAAAACTATCTGAGTTAAGCCCTCCACTGACCATCAAAGACAATATCCTTTCTCCAACAACTCTGTGATTTTTAAGAATATAGAGACAACCAATGGAACCGAACGGAATGTATCCATTTAATAGATTAACTCTTAGCTAAATTGGTTAACATTTGGCTACACAGGGTGATATGTTGAAGTCCCCAAATTATAGCACTAGAATCCATCTTGGAGCCTATAAATTGCATGAATAATACAGATTAGTGGACCTAGACAACAACTAGCAAGACTTAAATTTATGTTCTAAAGCTTGATAGCAATCCTTCTTCTTCCACAACTGGATGCTGCCAAGGGACATACATCCAGGCGCACAGCATGAATTTATAATTAAGTATCTGGGCCTTTTCTGTAACCAGGAGAGAATCTGATTCCTCAGATCAAGGAAAGTTAGTCTGCTTTCAGACTGGTGTGCCTTTTGGTCACATGGAGTCTCATTAGTCTATATTAAAGCTAAAACAAAAAACCAATATTTTGTATCCCTATAATGAGCCTTACTCATACAAAAATACACAATCTTATCACTTATATTTCAGTCATGAGAAAAAAACCATAAATAAATGTTCCAAGGATGTAGTATCACATCCTTGTTTCTAGGAATAGGCTCAATTTTACTAGGATTTAGCTTTGAAATAGCAACGTTACTTTCTCTGCTCCATAAAGATATCATTTAAGTAGAACTTGAATGACTGATTATTTGCTATATGGACAGTGTTAGAATAAGGTGTGTGTGAAATAATGAGTTTTATTCATGGGCTGGGAACAAGATGAAGGCACTCCATGGGAATATGGCAGGCAAAAAATGTGTTCCATGGTTGGATACACGTGACTAAATGACTTGTGAGATAGCAAATCTTTGGCTCACATTCTCTTAGCTCTGCCTTTTTCTTGAGTCTAATTTTTCTGAATGGAAAAGGCTATTGAATGTAAAAATCTAGATAGGTAAGTTCTTTAAGTTAAGTTTTTACTTAATTAAGTTTTTACTTAATTTTCTTCTTTTCATACTGGAAAACAGCCATTTATTTTCTTACGTGTAGATATTGTACATTATCTGTTAACTTATTAACTGAGGTAAATACTGTATCATCCAGATGCTTTGGTTCTAACACAAGTCTTCCTCACATTTGGATATATATGTAATCCATTCTATAAATGTAAATTGTTATCTTACTAGTACCCATACCAAATTGCTAGCAAATAAAATCAGTTCTGTGCCTTGAAACTTTAAATCAGGGGTGAAATGCTCCTGGATCACTGGATCTGGTAGCGATGGTGGCAGGTGGTTCGGAGAACCGGTAGCAAAAATCCTGCCCCTCCCTCATGCCCAGCTGACCCACGCGATCATCAGAGGCTTTTTTTCTCTTCGGCCGAAAAAATGCTTTTAAAAGTAAAAAAAAAAAAAGTTGGCCACGCCCACCCAGTCATATTCCCCCCCCCCCACCAAGCCACGCCCACAGAACTGGTAGTAACAAATTTTACATTTCACCACTGCTTTAAATGTTGTCTTTTTATAAATGAAATGAAAAACATAACTAACCTGGAAAAGAAGAGACATTTATATGCTATTGTATAGAATGCCTTCCATGTATTCAGAAACCAGGCACAATTGAACCCCTCAAGAGAAGCAAATATGCCTGCAAACCTTTTTAAATATTGCCATGGTACAATCAAGTTATTAGCAGTTATTTTTAAAGTAATCTCATATTAAAACATCTTCAGGCTGTGATTAGTATTAGCCATAATTTGGATTGTTACAACAGAGGAAATCTAAGATGACTAACAGCCTAAATAAATGTTTCCATGGTCCACTCTTGGGCTTCTTAGAAAGAAGAGAGAAGTGGAATGGTGCAGTTCAAGGCTCACTGTGGTTTACAAACCATTGCTCCATATAAGCTTTTCCTCATCTGGATCCTTCCAGATGTTTTGAATGACAGTTCTTATGAGCCCCAGCCAACATGTAAATGAACAGGGACTATAAGAATTGTAAGATAAAACATATGAATTGCTACACTAAGCAAAACTCTAGCATGCAATATGAAGCTGTCTATCTTCTATCTCAATCCAGTGAAATCCATTTGTAATGACCTAGCTCAATCTCTTTCATTTATGGATACTTCTTGAAACGACTTACAATAGAACTCAAATTCATAGTCCCTCCATTATCATATAAAACAAACAAACACTGCATGGGAAACATTATTAGAATTCTTGGCAACATCTGTAACTACAATCCATTCAGCTTTCAAATACCATCATTGCTATTCCATCCCCTCAAGCAAACCCAACTGCCACGTAAGTTTCTGTGTGGTTAATGAAACCTTTGTTAATGAACTAGTTTTTGCCCATTCTTGATTTCTTCAGACCCTGGCATTTTGCAAAAAGCAATTGCTGAGGATTCAAAAGAATGGTGCATTGTTCATACGCTTTCATTTCGTTCCTCTTCTGCAAACGACAGTAAGGATCAGATAGTGTGACTTCCATATGAAGATCTTAAAGCAGTGAACAATGGTCTAGGAAACTCAGAAATTAGAATATATTTATTCATTAAATCTTATTATAAATCATAGTTAAAAAGTTCACAAGACTTCTGATTGATTTTACAAAAACAGATCAGTGTCAATATAAATAAAGGAAAGAGGACATTTTCCTCTTTTATTTCCTAACTCCCTTCTTTTTAGGATTGAGGCCCATAGAACAACAAAAGTGACAGAAGTGAAGCTCACCAAGGTCATTAGTGAATTGTCTAATTTTAGCTTAGGGGGTATCATGCCACACAGAAAATTTAATGCCTTAATATAATGAACTTGACTTATCTGCAACTTTAAAAAAAATACATGCTTTTCTTAGCTATGTTAGGTGTTCTATCTGATGATATTTTGCAGTGTAACAAAAAGAATATTAAGATAAATAACCAGGCTTCCTCAAATTGTTATTCCGGATTACTTTTCAATACAAAAGTATTGAAAACAAATACTTTTTTTTTCCAATCTAAAGATGGCAAAATTGCTATCCTGAGTCATAATTCCATGCATGTAATTGAAAAGTAATCTGGAATAACAATTTGAGGAAGCCTGGTTATTTAGCTTAATACTCTTTTTGTTATACTGCAAAATATCATCAGATAGAACACCTAACATACGGTAACTAAGACAAGCAAGTATTTCTTTTTAAGTTGCAGATAAATCAAGTTCATTATATTAAGGCATTAAATATCCTGTGTGGCATGATACCCCCTAACCTAAAAGTAGACAATTCACTAATGACCTTGGTGAGCTTCACTTCTGCACTTTTGTTGTTCTATGGGCCTCAGTCCTAAAAAGAAGAGGGGAGAGGGAACCCTTCAGTCTTGAATAGCTGGACTCTGGAATACATTTTCTGATTCTTAAAATGTTATGCAACATCTGAAGCAATCCAATGAATAAAAAAAAAGATTGCTTTGAAAGAAATACAGGATAATGGAATTCAATTAGAAATAAAAAATAATGGCAAATATCCAGTTTGCATGTTCAAGTATTTGCAAGACATTCAGTAATAAACAATTGTGGGTAGAAGTAGATTATGCAATATAACACAGTCAACAGCTTTGGAACAAAGGATTCAATCTCAAAACCATCCAAAGGTATTTGGCTATTCCCCATATTCTTCAAAGGACATCAAAAGATAGACTCAGATTTGCTGAACTTTGTGGAAATTTATAATTAACTAAGCAAGTTGGAACTTAGGGGAAAACTTTGTTAAGATTCCCACCAAACATTTTAACTAATATACTTAGTAAATATATATATAAATAGAGAGAGAGAGACAGATTGGGGAGTGGGAGAGAAGAAACTGCATTTTCTATCCTTTCAGTTTTTAATCATCTTACACACAGAAGTTCACATACAGAGACACATTTGCAGATAGAAAGATTTTCAATGTCTAAAATTCATAACAACCAACTTTTCTATAAGGTATTAAACATTAAGGTACCTTTTTTGTTCACTTCATAGAAGTCAAAAGACATCAATCAAAAAGTGGCAAGAGAGATACCAGCCACAAATTATACACAATACTCTCTGTAACTTTCATTCAACAGAATCCAAGAATAATTTGCCTAGGCAAAGGGCTATTTCAGAAATTGAATTCAAAAACTCATTTAAAGCAAAACTCTTCAGATGCAAAGACAAAAGAGCAATCCTGTGTTTGCTGTTAAGCCATTGTTTCTTCTTACCTTTAGATACATTAATGTCAGCATAAGTGTGGATCTGGAGAAAAGATAAGAGATGTTTTTTCACATGCCCAGAACAAAGCAAACATGCATTGTTTTTCACCAACATGCTGAGTTCTTTAAAGAAGAATGCAGACCATGGTTTCTGATTTCCAGCCTTTTCAGTGGAGTGAAAAATGGCCCATTGAATTCACTTTTCTAGAGGCAGGAATCTTGTCCATTCTTGGGATAAGATCAACTTGGCTTCTTCTTTTCATAGACAAACTTTTCCTA
The DNA here is from genome assembly GCA_012654045.1 of Ptyas mucosa. Lineage (NCBI taxonomy): Eukaryota > Metazoa > Chordata > Lepidosauria > Squamata > Colubridae > Ptyas > Ptyas mucosa. The sequence goes on from WNWU01000020.1 coordinate 10,892,235, forward strand.
AAGGCAAACTGTGGTCCACGCAACCTACATGCCGCCAGGTAGGCCTTTGCTACAACTTGCTTGGCCAATACACCAACACACACTTTCCACAGGCCTGGGATGACATTGCCAGCTCTTGCAAGATGGACGCTGAAACAATGCAATTTTAAAAGAAAAAAGAAAATCTTATTCCGAAGCAAACTCTGACATAACCCTTATCAAACTTCCTCTACCCATTCGATCAACTACTTTTCTAACGAAAAGAGAGGAAGAAAAAGACCCCTTGGGCTTCACAAAGCCCTAATCCTGAAAATGGTGGAAGAGTGAGTTCATCAAGCCCAACCAGGTTGGGATCTGAGGGAAGTAAGCAGCTACTCTGGGGTCAGCAAGCTGTTGCTGCACTGCTAGCAGCAGGGAAATGAGTCTGGTGAGTCCCACCATCTATCTTTTATAGTGCTTTGTTTATGAGCCGGGTGCCCCTATTTCATAAGGCCGTGTTTGCTAGAAAGCACATGAAGGAAGGAATGATGAAGATGACTATTAACACTAGTCCAAGGACACCTTTTCTTAAGCCTCTTTCATAGCAGCAGACATGGAGGAACAGCCCGGCAATTGTTCTCTCAAATGTCACCTTTCTGAGCAGGCCACTGTGCAGGCAAAGCTATGCTCCTGTTGGAAGGAGGTTCCCTCCACCCCCACTCAGCTTTGCTTTTTTTTTTTTTAAAGCATGAACTTTGCTATTCTTCTCATATCTCCAAAGGCCCTCAACTGACAAGGGATGCTTTTCTTCTTTTCCCAGCTGTCCCCTTGATCCGCCTCCCCTCCTCTTTTCTTTTTTCCATCTTCGCACAGTTTGAACAATTTGCCTCTGTTCTAGCACATTCCTCCAGCCCATTCTTTGGGTGCCCAGCATAAGATTTACACTGGGTGGGAGAACGGTGAGCAGAAGGGGAGGGAGGGGGGGAGGGGGGGAAAGCAGGAGGTAATACAAGGCCTACATTTAGATAGACCAGGAAAGCGAGCCAAATAGCCTGCAAGATTGTTGTGCCATCAATTTAATACCTGAGTGAGGAAAACAAAGAGCCTTCAGAGAACTTCTGATCCTCCCTCCATCCAAAAGGGATCAGAAGAGAAGATAACATGAGTTGAAAGAGAAGGCACAAAACATAATTAGAGCTATCCAAGGAGGGGACAATATATGATATCAAAGAACCACACTTGTTAATTACACTTCAGTGTTATTAAAATCTTTTTGGCATCAACAACTTCTTCTGCACAAAGACTTCGCACGCTCTTGCACCAGCGCTTTTACTGAGGGAAGCTAATACATATTTTCAAAGCATTTATAGCTATCTCATTAATGGCTTTTAAAAATAGGTTTCTTTTTTGAGGCTTTCAGGTACGATCTGTTTTGAATGCTATTGATCAGCAAAGTAATTGCCTTATAAATTTCCAGATTAAAGCCTTAAAAAAAGACAAACCAAAATATTTTGGCTGAACCCACCTTTTAAACTTATTCAAAAGTAAATGAACAAATTTAGAAAATGATATTTAAATCCTTGCAGAAAAATTGTTCTAGTACAATGGTATTCTACCATTCACAATTAGGAAAAAGTTCTAAATATAATGTATATAACTCTAAGTCATTCACACTAAATGTTTCCCTATTAAAAAAAAATAATAATTAATTTCAATTCCAAAATTCAAATTACTCTAGTTCAAACATCTCACTTTATCACATAACAGGTAAGGATTATTTCTTTTTAGAGATATCTTTTATGTACATTTTTAACACTTCTTCCTAGATTTCATCATACATAAATGAATAAATGATCAGGTGATTATTTTTTTTAACTCTGATTTTTTTCTGTGAAATTTTTGATAAATCATTGCCTATGCTTCTGGTTGCCATTGATTCATTGAAAAAACTTCAATAAAATATACACACCTACTGACTGGATATACATAAGCAGCTATCTCTCTTTCAACCCTATAGGGGAAATCAGACTAAGAAACAAATTCCCTATAGATCTTAAACACTTTTATTAGAATAGCTATAACAAAATCTTGCATTTTGTTATATGTTTCCTTCCTTCCTCGTTTTATCTTTATGTGAATTAGGGAGCCTATCTGAGGCATTTTTTTAAAAATAGTTTCTTGGAATGGACTTAAGATATGATTATCTGATCATTGATTTTTTAGTAGTGGATTTTCCTACTGCCCTTCAAGGCCACCCTCTTTTCCCTCTGCCCTTTGCATGATCAGGAGTTATTATAAAAGATAGGATCTCCTATGTTACATGCAATGCCAGTATATATCAAATTGATCTTCCAATCTTAATGAAATTCCACCAGTTAAGGGTAAGAAAACCATGGTACAAAACTATACATCCTATTCACAGAATTATTCTTTGAAAATGTAAGTCCTTTGACTCTGAAAATGGCACAAAGGTGTCCTTTGAACTGCATTTCAAGCAAGTATGTATTGCAGTAATTAAACTATTTTGATCTACGTAGAAGATCAAGTAACTTCACTTATATGCAAATCATCAATAAGAATTCAAGCATGTTTTCCAGACATTATTTTTTTTTTAATAAAAAGTTTTTATTGGTTAAGAATATACAATATTATAGTTTACAATATGTTGAATTTTCAATATCTTTATAAAAAGATATTTCAATTATTATTTTCTTTTTTTAAATTTCTCACACAACAGACATTATTATCTTAAATCAAAACAAACAACCAGGTTATATAAAAATTATATAAACAAAAAAAAAGGAGTGTTATACAAAATACAATAAAAGAAGAGAGAGAAAAGAAAAATGTCAATTAAAAAAACCTTAAACAATAGATTCCCCTCCTTTCTTCATTTCCTAGTTCTGGCTCTTAAAACCATGGTCTGGCTTCCCTCCCCCTCCCGGACCACAACAGCTCCGTCCGCCTCCGCTCCTTGATCATCTGATACTTCCCCCTCTTCGGCTCCTGTATCTTCTCCACTTAGGAAGGATTTATGTTGGTCAAAGAAAGCCTTAGCTTCCGTTACATTATTAATTTTCTTCTTACTGTCCTCCCAAAAAATAATCAAGCCCTCCGGAATCAACCACCTAAAACCTACTCCCTTGAGGTACAGCTTATTTGATAAAAAATAATATTTTCTTCTTAATTCTCGTACCTGTCTGGGAATCTGCTTCAGGATGGTGATCTCCTTGCCCCTGTACACCAGCGCCCCCAGTCTTTGTTTTCTCAATATCTCATCTCTCAGTTCCCTTCTCACAAATTTAATATGAATCTCTCTTGGTAGATTATGTAAAATTGCAAATTGTGAGTTTACTCTGTACACCAAGTCCACATCCCTTCCAATAGACTCCAAATCTCTTTCTAAAAATTCACCCAACATTTTAACCATCACTTCTCTCAAATTTTCCTGGTCAAGTTGTTCCACGTTTTGGAACCTGAGAAAATAAGACATCTTATCCAATTGTAAGGTTAACATTGCATTTCCTCTCCCATCCTCCACCTTCTGGAGTGCCCGTACCTCCCCCTCCAGACCCCCCATCTTCTTCTTGTTTTGCTCTGCCAGCTGTTGAACATCATTTAAATCTTTTTTCATAAGTGTCATTTCAGATTTAATTTCAGATAATCCTTTTTGAACGTCATCTAACTTGTCCAACTTTTGGTCCAATATTGCCAGTCTTTCCAAAATTTTCGCCATGTCAGTTGCTGCTGATTTGTGGCCCTTAGCCATCTTAGATCAGTAGAAGATGAGAAATCAAAGGGCAAACCTCCAGAGAAGAAAGAGGGATTCGCAATCTAAGTAATTTTTCAACTGTCCACCAGTGGGCGCTCACAGGAGCAACGAGTCCGAAGTATAGAGTAGGTCAAACAGGAAGCCAGAGGAGAATGTTGTCTTCAATCATAAATAAAGAAGCAGGAAGTCAGATCGCCGCCATTGTCTGCCGGGGGGAGGGGCCACCAGACCTCTCCAAGAAGCTCTGCCACAGCCATCCTCCAAAGAAAAGTCAGAAAGGTAAGGGGTTTCACCCCATCTCCTTCCCCCTAGTTCTCTGCCACGGCACCTTTCCAGCTACAAGGGGGGGGGGAACTCCAACCCCCCCCTCTCGCCTCCAGGATGCCTGCTCCACTCTGCAATCAGTCAGTACAGTCCGTTGTGCTTTCTTAGGTAGCACCAGTCCCCTTAGGCGCTGTGGCGCCTCGGCGGCCTCGAAAAAAAACCGCCGATCGCCTCCCGCCCCCTCTGGAGCCTCGGGCGCGCCAGCATCGGCCTCCCGGCCCCTGGAAGTGAGGCAGGGGACCCCTGGCGAGCCGCCCTCAAACGGCAAATGCCCCAATAATGGGGCGCTTGGCCCAAAGGGCCTCCAGATGGGGGGGATCAGACTCTGGGGCCAGAGCTAGCCCGATCAAAGTCTGTCGCCAGCGGAACCGGAAGCGGAAGTCCAGACATTATTGAGAATGTACAAAAGGAACTGGAATCCAGCTAGACAAACTGATCTGAAAGATCAATATTAGTTTTTTTAAAAATCAGATTTAATAAACATAGGTTATATGCGATTTGTGTACAATAAAAATTAGTTTTGAAATTTATTTGAAGGGTATGATTTTTTAGAACTAAAACTTATAATATAGCTAAGTCCCACTTGAATTTAGGGGTGTTTATTCCTGGCCACATAAGTTTCAGCTGGTAAGTAAAATAGCTTGAGACCTTTAGCTAAAATGCAACCTTAATTTTCACTGTGGCAAATTTATGATGTGTGGGCTTCAATTCTGAGTATAATGGCTAGGGAATTCTGGGAACTGAAGGCCACGCCTCTTTAAGTTGGCAAAGTTGATAAACACTATTTAAGTCTGAGAAAAAAATCAGAAATAATCCTTGAAACCCTTAACGTCTCTTCAAAACTCTCCAGAGAAGTGTTACTCAGCCATGACAACTTGAAGAGGTGTGGAGTTCAACTCCCAGAATTCTCCAGCCAGCAAAGCATTAGTGGAAAAAAGAATAAATAAAATGATCACCCTCAAAGACTAAGACATTTGTTATAAAGTATTTGTATTGATGTATGTTCTATAATAAAATACAACAGAGAAGGAGAGCTGCTACTGCTTTCTTACTTTCTCATTAAAATGATCTGACTCTATTGGTTCACTCTCATCCTTCACCAGGCACCCTGTCTGTTGGAGTGCCTGCTGTTTAGATTCTTCACTAGTTTTTTTAACCTAATTTAAATCAAAAGCACACAACCTAGGTGCTAAATTTATTCCAGTGTATAAATACAGGATATTATTCCCTCTACTGACAAATATGGCAAACTTTTAATAGAGTGGCTATCTCTGCTTATCAGATGTCAGATAAAAGGGCTACCGTATCTAAAGCTCCTTTTAATTTCTGAGCCACCATAACACCAGCTTTTGAGGTGCTGCAGTTATATTCCATTACCCTTTTTATTATCATCATACTAGCCGAGGCATAAAATTCAATTAGTTCAACACTATTTAGTGAGAGTTTATAACAGGAAAATACACTGATGCTGTGTCTATATTATATATCACTCACTGAATAAACACATACGGTTCAAAGATGGCATTATGCCATTTGGGAAGCTTGAAAGGTTTATTCGTAGGCCTCTGCCAACAATTTTGTGTGGTGATTTATGCATGCTACCTACCCCTGAATTAAGCAAATTGCATCTCATTGACTTCAGGCAAGTTAAAGACAAATATGCCTTAAATATTTGCTCAGAGTACAACTTAGCAGTCTTATTCCCTCCAGATACAGTGGCTCTTTAAATGAAAGGAGGTGATTTGCAAAGGGAGATCATTTAATCTTGCTTTGCTGCTGAAGCACATAGGAATAAGTTTATTTCTCTAACATTTGGGGGTTTTTTTCTTTACACTGGGATCCAAGAAACCTGAATTCCACACAAGAAGTGGAAGGAGTGCACTCTAACCTAGCCAATTTTCTATCTAGATTGCTTTGCCTCTTGATCAGGGATTTCAAAGTTGTTGTTGTTTTTTTTAATTAACAAATTGTGTTATGGTGATTTCAGCATGTTCCCTACATTTTGAGCCTAGCAACCATAAAGATAATGGAAGTTTCCAACTGCTTTGGAGTGATTGGGGAGTGAAATTGAGATTAAATACCTGTAGAAAGTGAAGGCAGTACCAGTAAATACACTCAGAGAAACTGGCCTGCTGCCGCAAAATATCAGCTAATCCAGATAAAGCTTTCCCTGTTCCCTTTTCTTCTTCAAGGTCTAGACAGATAGACAGAAGCAAAATTCAAAGCAGGAGGTGATTTGAAACAAACTATTAAACCAGTGTGGCCTTCCAGAGGTGTCATAGTTGTGATAAGTGTTGTTTAAATTTTACCTAGAGTTAAACAAGTGTCAATAGTACCTCAAGCAGCCCAAACACTTTTCACTATATTGGGGAAATATATAATCAAGGAGTTGCATCAAGGCTGTTGATGCAAGTGAAGTGGGAATGTTTTAACTCTCCAATTCCCATTCTGTTCTGAGGTCTTTACAGTAATTTATCTCCAGCTCACAAAGATAAATGTACCCTAACTAAAACATTTGTATATGATAGAACATTTATCAATCTTCTCACCCTCCCCCAGATCCTTTTCAATTTGCCAAATTTACTACAAGATAAAGGTAAAGGTTCCCCCAAACATGCATGCTAGTCGTTTTCGGCTCTAGGGGCGGTGCTCATCTCCGTTTCTAAGCCAAAGAGCCAGCACTGTTCGAAAACATTTCTGTGGTCATGTGGCCGGCATGACTGAATGCCGAAGGTGCATGGAGCACTGTGACCTTCCCACCCAAGTGGTCCCTATTTTTTTTTTCAAAACACGGGCTATTGTATCACTGTTCTTCTTACACAAATGAACGCATGCACCAGAAATGGGTTTCAGCAGGTTCTGACCAGTTCTGGAGAACCAGTAGCAGAAATTTTGAGTAGTTCTGAGAACCGGTAGTAAAAATTCTGACTGACCACATCCTCATCTATTCTTTGCCTCCCAAGTCCCAGATGATTGGGAGGAAATGGGGATTTTGCAGTAACCTTTCCCTGGATTGGGGAGGGAATAGAGATTTTACAGTATCCTTCCCCTGCCATGCCCACCAAGCCACGCCCACCAAGCCACACCCACAGAACTGGTAGTAAAAAAATTTGAAACCCACCACTGACATGCACACATATTGTGTTTATGAATTTGGGATTTTCTCCAGGATGATCCACCCTCAACTTGCCTCTTAAGTCTCTCAATGGTATATTCATTATTGTTCATCCAGCGGGGCTGGATTTTGCAAAACTTCCCCAAAAGTTGTGCTTGTTATTTGTGCCTCAAGTAAGAACTCTGAATTGATTTGTTCTGTTTGTTTGTTTTCCATGCTGCCATAGTGTTCTCTAGAGCAGGGGTGTCAAACTCAAGGGGGCTGTACATGGCCCGTGGGATGCTTAGATCTGGAAACAACGAAGGACCAGCTCGTGGTGCCTCTATCAGCAAAAACGGAGAGCTCTGATTTCACTGGCAGAGGATTGCAGGAGGCCTTCACAACTGAAAATGGAGCTTACGAGGGCCGTGGGCAATACTCCCCAGCTCCATTTTTGCTGGCAGTGGTTTGCAGGAGGCCATCACAGCCAAAAACGGATCTCAGGAACCCATTTTCGCTGGCAGAGTGCTCGGGCCACCACAGGTGCCCCTGACACAAGTGACGTTGAGCTGGCCACACCCACCATGGCCACACCCACTACGGCCCCCCAAGGTCAAACATAACACTGATGTGGCTCTCAATGAATTCGAATTTGACACTCCTGCTCTAGAGTCTTCTCCAAAGAGTCCAAAGTTCCAAAGAATCAATACCTTTCCTATGCTCCTGCTTCTCCAAAATCCAACTTTCAAATCTATAAGAAAAATAATTTTCTGCACAATGCTAATCTTTGTAGATATAGATGTGTCATGGCACTGAATAGCTTATACAAGGTTTCCATTGCTACCCTACCAGATGCTCGTTTCTATTGCAATTTCTACTACAGTACTGGTTCTTTTAGTATTGAAAGTAAATTCTAAAATAAAGAAGCTATCCATCACTTTGATGTCTTTTATAGCAAATTATAAAAGATGATTGCTGGTAGTCCTATTTCTTCACTGTGTTCCTTGACTTGCATTGCAAGAGGTTGCAGATCATTCACATATTCATTGATAAGATAGTGTTATCAGCATACAGAAAATTATTGGTATTTATTAATCCAATTTTAAAATCATGCTCAGATTCCGATCCAGCTTCCCTTAATCAACATATGGGTTGAAGAAACATATAGCTTTCTTTTACACATTTTCTGACTTGGAGCCTGTCGGTTTCAAGATGTTCCATCCAGAGTATGGCTTCTTGTCCTCCTAGTATCGGGCTCTTTCAAGTAGAGTTTTTTAAAGTATTTTGGGTGTTGATATGACAGTAGAGAATTTCTATATACTCCATCCATCTTTGATCTTCTTCAAATTGATTACTATCTGATCATTGGCCGCCTTTAAAATACCAATTTGAGTTGGAACTTTCTTTTGACTTTGGAGATATTGTGGAGGACTTCCTCATTTTTTTTCATATTGTTTCCATCTTTAATGTCTTTACAGATGTCATTGTAATAATTGCTCTTCTTACATCTCTGATATGCCTTCCACAGATTTTGTCTTTTTTGGCTTTGGCTTCTCCCCTTTTCTTGGCAGGTTTCACCATCTGTTCTGATATCCAGTTTGGTTTCTTATGTCTCTTGGTCTCCTTTCACATTTGTCCTTAACAACTTCTTTACTAGTAGTTCCTCTGGTTCCCATCAATGCGGTTCAGGATTTTAAAATAATTCCTGATGTTCTCCTTGAAAATGGTGGTATCAGGGGTGAAATACTCCTGGTTCGGACTGGATCGCCTGATCCGGTAGCGATGGAGGTGGGTGGTTCGGAGAACCGGTAGCAAAAATTCCTGCCCCACCCCCCCCATGTGAAGCTGAGTCGCGCGATCATCAGAGGCTTTTTTTTTTACTTTTAAAAGCATTTTTTCTACAACCTCTTCGGCTGAAAAATGCTTTTAAAAGTAAAAAAAAAAGCCTCTAATGATCGTGCAGCTCAGCTGGGATCGTCAAAGGCTTTTTTTAAAAAAAAACAAACCCTATTTTTCTTTTAAATGCTTCTGATGATCCCAGCTGAGTTTTTTAAAAAGCCTCTTGATGATCAGGCAACTCAGCTGGGATCGTCAGAGCCTTTTGAAAGCATTTTTAAACAACCTCTTCGCCGAAGAGGTTGTAGAAAAAATGGTTTTAAAAGTAAAAAAAAATTGGCCACGCCCACACAGTCACATTACCCACCACCACCACCAAGCCACGCCCACAGAACCGGTAGTAACAAATTTTAGATTTTACCACTGGTGGTTATATGCTCCAAATTATAGTTTGGTAACTGCTTTATTTGTTGTTCTTCTTTAGCTTGACCTGGAACTTGACCATGAATAGTTCATGATCTATTACCCCCTATTATAACAGAGGTCTTTACTTCCTTGTGTTAATGATATAGTCAGTTTGATTTTTGTGTGCTCTGTCTGGTGATGTTGATCTACACAGGTGTCATTTTGATTAGCTGAAGAAAATATTAGTAATGAGGTAATTATTTGATTGGCAGCAATGTATATTGGCATTTTATTTTTAAACCATAATCAACACAACTTGGTTTCATGCTTGGTTAATTTCAATCTAAAACTGATTATAGAAAACAATATTCTCTTCCACATCAGTGGTTGGATCTAAATTTGAATTAGCTATCATATTAAAGGCATGTCTGATTCACAAAATAAACATGCCTATTCCTGTAAGTTTCAGGTAAGCTTAAATGGTCAGAACAGCCCACTGAAACTCTATTTAGGTGAAACTGGGCAATTAGATAATGTGGTCCGTGCCTTCAATTGCCCCAGCTATATGGAAAGCAGAGACTCATGGAGGAAAAAACAAGCTTGGCATTCTTTCCGCTAAACCATGCTGACATTTGTTAGATCTTTAAAGACAAAGGAGATATCTGCTTGCAACAAACTGATACTTTTCTTTTGCCCAATTTAAACGTTTTACATTTCTTTAAAATGTGAATTTTGAAATGTGATTAATAATTACTAGTTCAATATAAGTTTTAAATTGCTGACCTAATGTTCTTGGATTACACAATTTGGTTTTAGTTAATGAAGAACTTACATGCATCTTTTGCAGAATTAACAGAACCTTATACAACGATAACTGGAGTGGGGAATCATGCCAGAACTATTTTCATGCTAAATTCATTGTGATGGTTTATGGCAAAAAGAATGAAATGAATAGAAGGTCATCCGGAACCACCAAATGTATGTTTAATTTAATATAGGTGTATTTCAAAGAGATTGTCTCTCATGTGCCAGATTTTTCCCCTTCAATTTACTTCTTTTGCTCAGCTGGAAAGTTAAGCCAAGCATAATTACTAAACAGAAGTACAGCCATCTTATCAAACCTTCCTCATCTTAAATCATTCTCCCTCTTGCATACAAACACAACACTCATTTATCATCTCTGTGAGGGCCCTGTGGAATGCCACTCATTCTTCACAAGGACTTTAACCACACAGTGCAAACAACAAAGCAGCATTCCTGGGTGACCATGTGTAGGGGAGGTAAAGAGAGGAGGCCAGGCCTAATCAATCTGCCAGACTTTCCCACACTTTCCTGGATCAGTTTTTATCAGTGTTGTAACACTGCATGTCAAGGACTTTCTAATGGTGCCAGAGGTGATTTTTCTGGTCCAATATACTTCAGGGCTGACAATTTCACAAGGTTCCTCCTCCCATTAGCAGGCAACACATGGAGAGAATGGCTTTTCTATCTCATACAGATCTCTGTTCAAAGGACTGAAAAGCCGATGAAAGCACCATTAGGGTTTTTTAGGCCAAGTCAATGAGAGGTACAGTTGCACCTGCTCATCCCTAGATGGTAAAGCCAAAGCTGATAGCACTTGAGAGTCAGTTTGATGGGAAACTCAACTCAGTCTGGAAAGACAGCTTTTCAGTAGGGAGAAGTAACAGGTGATCCATCATTGGAATGAGAGTTCCTTATGTCTAAAGGAGCTTCCTGATGAAGGACTTTATAAGTAAAATGATGTATGCCTGGGTAGGGCTGAGATGCTAAGATTACTTCTGAACAGGCATCTGCAAATTGTCTGTATGAGGCAAAGCCAAAACTGCTAGTGCATGGAGAGGGGTTGAAGGGGCTGGCAGATTATAATTCTATGACATCATCATCATCATCATCATCATCATTTATTTCTACAATCCCAATCCTTTCACAATCCCTTCTACAGAATTTGAGATGATCCCCCAAGAACATGATTGAATAATTGATCTGCCCTGAACTGTCAAGAAACAACCATAGTTACAATCTTATCCTATGCAAAAGGGAACGGGAAAGATGTTTTCCCTCACAACATACTAATTCATGTTCTTAACTCATGTGATTTGGATTTGTCTACTCATATGCAATAAATGTGAAAGGGAGATCTTCAAAAACATCAAGACATCTATCTCCATGGGAGACCGTAAACCCTGAATGCCTTTCCTTTCTTTCATGTTATAGTAACATGAATAAAGTATTATGAAGTCTAAATAAGAGTTAGCCCCACGTTTGTATGTTTGTGTTTGTTTGTTTAAGTATGACAGGTTCATAAAAGGACAATCCAAGATAATTTGAAGTAGGAAAGCAGCCAGTATTTAAAAATTTTAAGCTTTGTCATTTCCAAGCTGCTTTGTTTACTTAGAATATTAATTGCTGCATGTACTGCTATTTTACTCATCTTCGATCAGCCATGATTTTTTAAAATTAAAGTCTTCGTCCTACTGTGTCATCTAATTCAGCATTTCTACAATTTTGAATTTGGGGTAATTTTGATATTCATAAATTCAAAATGGCAATGATTTTGTATACTATACATGGGGCTACAAAAATATAGACAATCACTAGATGGCAGCAAATTTGTTAACTTTATTGCCATCTAGTAGTCAACCAGTTTTTTGCAACTCAGTTATTGCATGCCTAACATAGCATGGAATGTGAAGATAGCCTGTGAAGTTTCAAAATTATCTTTATTCTTGTAAAAGGGTTACCAGTACAGAATTTCCCACAATAGTGAAAAAGCTATGTAATATGTGGCTAACATTTGTTATATTCTGAAAACTAGTGTGCAATATTTAGTACTGATAATTATACTAAGAGATTGAGTTGCAAATCAAGAAATCTTTGGAAATATTATCTTTCACAGCCAAAGAGGCCTTAGGCAAGTTTTTCTTTGCCTGTAATTGTATGTCATACTTATTCAGGATTAATTTAAATATGGATTAATGAATTAAACAAATGTTGTAGATTCACCTGACACAGTCAGCCACAAACTGACTACATGGGCTGAGTTTGAGTTTAACTAGGCTAAAATGATTGTAAATAAAATTATTTTAAATAAACAATAATTTTGCAACAAGGAAAATAATAGAGATTACTTAGTTTGGTTGTTGTAAAGGATTGCAATACATGGAGTGCTTTGTACACTTGAATGTGCTTTATAAATGCTAATGGTTATTACAAATAATTAGGTACCAGACACTGTAGGTAGAGTCCTTGAAAGTTCACTGTAATTTTCATGTTTGTTACCTCTTTTCCGTGAAAAGGTTGACCAAGGCTAAAAATGTTCTTTACTCAGAAAACATGCCCTTTGCCATATCAAGCCCAAATGTAGCAGCTCTGAAAAGCAAACAACAATCTCCAGGCTTGACACACTAGAGAGGAATCTGATCTTGATAGGAGAAAATAACCTATTACATCCTCTTTACTTAGAATGAAAGTCATGTTTTTCTTTCTGGCCTGAAACTATGCTTTAAACTTTATTCCCTAAAACCCACTTCATACTAAACTACAGGGAAGCAGAGAATTGGAGAAAATAAACTTTCAACTTCCTAAAATGGATCATCTTCACAAAGGCAGAAGAGGCAAATGGGTCACTTCATATGAAAACCAGCCTTCATATGGAGCATTTCTCCAAGGACTAGACCGGCTTCAAATCTGACCTTGCCCAAGCTCATTCTGATTGTATGATCTACATATCTTGATCAATGCAAAATCTACACATGACCAAAATTTCCAAAGCCATGTAAGAATGACAGAGGGCATGTTAGGGTGGGGACAGTGTGACTGATTCAAGACACTCAATAAGACACTCAGGCAGGATTTAAATGAAGAATAAACAGCCATGGAATGAAAATGTGTGTCTCTGTGTGTGAAGGACAGGATTTGAGGTAATAAATAGAGTAGATGACATTGTGAAGCTATTCCTAGCCTGAGATAGACGTTTTCATGAAAGCATACCTAACTCATCTTTCTCCAATCTGGTGCTCTTTTAGAGATGCTGAATTTACAACTCTTATGGTCCTCAGCTAGCATAGCCACTACTGAGGCTAATGAAGAATACTGAGACCTCAACTCCTCTGAAAGTTGAGGTGAAATGGCACTTGAAGCCAAGAGATCCACATCCAACAAATGATCTACTAAAACTCAGAATGCCTAGTACAGTGATGGCTAACCTTTTTGCCGTTGTGTGCCAAAAGCGGGGGTAGTGGGGGAGGATTGTGCACGCGCGTGCTCACACCCATAATTCAATGCGCCCCGTCCCCCCCCCACATGAGCGGGGGCCCCCCCCCCCCCCCCCCCCCCCCGCTTTTGGCACGTGATGGCATGTTGGGCATGGTAGGTCCATTTTTTTGCCCTCCCCAGGGTCAGGAGCCTGGGGAGGGCGAAAACAGCCTTCCCCAGTCCCCCAAAGGTCCTCCAGAAGCCCAGAAACAGCCCGTTTCCCGACTTCCAGGGGACCAGGAAGTGGCCAACGCGCACATGCATGCTGGACTGAGGTAGGGCAACACTCACATGCCCACAGATATGGCTCCATGTGCCACCTGTGGCACCCGTGCCATAGGTTCGCCATCACGGGCCTAGTAGCTTCATGACTTTCAAGACAGTATCCTACTTTTCCTATACAACATTTAGATGGGAAGTTAAAACTCAATTTCCTTGTAAGGGATATAAGAAAACAAAGCTAGTAGCCGTTTAGAAGAGGCAGTGAACCACATGCAAGTATCAAGATGTAAAGCCCTAATCAGGGAAGAAACAACAATACACAGAATGTTCTGTATTTTTTGGCAAATCTTTCTTTCTTCCTTTAACTGGAACCTGAGAATAGTTATCTTTCTGGATAACTATAATATGAAAGAAAATGCGCACGTACTAGATAATTTAAGGAACTCCTCAAGCAAAACAGCAAACACAACTACATGTTTTTCTGTCAGCACCATGAGCCCTGAGCCCTTTGTTTCCCCCCCCCCCCAAAATATCAAAGACAGCCCCCTGTCAAAAAAAATGCCAGAAGCCCCTATAGCAGTGATGGCTAACCTTTTTGCCATCGTTTGCCAAAAGCAGGGTGAGTGCAGGGGGGGTCGTGTGCACATGTGCCCACACCCATAATTCTATGCACTCCACCTCCATGCATCTGTGGTGTCACCCCTGCACTCCCCCCACTTTTGGCACGCGATAGCATGGTGGGCTCGGTAGCCTCGTTTTTTGCTCTCCCCAGCCTCCAGAGCCTTTCTAGGAGCCTGAGGAGGCTGAAAACAGTGCCCCCCTCTCCCCCCCCGGAGGCCCTCCGGAGGCCAGAAATGGCCCGTTATCTTAGGGGGTGGGGAAGGCTGTTTTTACCCTCCTCAGGCTCCTAGAAAGGCTCTGGAGCCTGGGGAGAGCAAAAAACAGGCCTTCCGGTCCCACCAGAAGTTGGCAAATGGACAGTTTCTGGCCTCCAGAGGGCCTCTGTGGGGTGGGGAAGGCTGTTTTCGCCCTCCCCAAACTCCTAGAAAGGCTCTGGAGCCTGGGGAGAGCAAAAAATGGGCTTCCTCATGCCCCCCAGCCCCTCTGGAGGCAGGAAACAGTATGTTTCCCTACTTCTGGTGGATCCAGAAGGCCCAAAAGGAGCTGATCTCGTGTGCCCACTGATATGGTTCTGCGTGCCACATGTGGCATGCGTGCCATAGGTTCGCCATCACAGCCCTATAGACGATCGGTGGTCCTCGACTTACAACCCAGTCGTAATGAGCCCAAAATTCCCATTGCTAAACAAGACTGTTGTCGAGTTTTGCCCCATAGGATGACCTTTCTTGCCACAGTTGTTAAGTCAGGGGTGTCAAACTCGCTTCATCCCATTGTCATCAAGTGATGTATCGTGACTTTTTTTCCCCTTCACTAAAATGGGGGTGGGCATGGCCAGCACATGACGCATCTGGCCTGCAGGCCATGAGTTTGACACCCCTGTGTTAAGTGAATGACTGCAGTTGTTACATTAGTACAGGTAGTTCTCGAGAAATGACAAGCCATTTAATGACCGTTCAAAATTATGACTGACACCCTAAAATTACAAACAAACCTATTTCAAAGTTACAAAATGACTCCCCCCCCAATCATTTGTGCTAACGACAGACTACAGGGATGATGCAGTGACCCTCGCCTCTCTATCCCACCTCCCCATTCTGCCCAGATTGAATCCCTACAGCATTTAGGCCTGGTCCCCAAGCCTCCTGGCAACAAGTGCCATTTTGAGATCCCCAAAATGGTACTGCTTTCCGAGCTTTCTGTGCCAATAATTGCTCCCCATCAGCTGGCAAGTGAGAGGCTTCAAAGCTCTCCTATGGCTCTAGGTTTGGGTAGCCGACCATTGCATAAAGCAGTGCTTCTCAAATAGTGGGGCACGCCCCCCGGGGGGGCGCGAGGCTCCATAAAAGGGGGCGCGTTTGACCTCGGCAAACACTGTCATAACAAGCTAAGCCCCATGTTTATGTCTCTGTATTTAATCAGAGAACAACGGGAGCATCTGATTGGCTGTCCAAAACCCTTGTGACACGAGCCTGTCAGAGCCATCTTTAGTGTGGGACATCTGTCCACACTTACTTTGTTGCCCGACGGATGTGCACCCAATTGATGCTCAAAGAGCCTTGGATAGTACAGTGGTGTAAAGCCCTGTTATTAACATCAGCTGCCTGCAATTATTGCAGGTTCGAATCTCACCAAGGCTCAAGGTTGACTCAGCCTTCCATCCTTTCTAAGGTAGGTAAATTGAGGACCCAGTTTGTGGGGGCAATAAGCTGACTTTGTATAAATATACAAAAGTATGAAGGCTATTGCTTAGCGCATTGTAAGCCGCCCTGAGTCTCCGGAGAAGGGCGGCATAAAAATCAAATTAAAAAAAAAAATGACTGACAATGACCTTCTCCTGTGAAACATAACGCTGCCCCAATTAATCAAACTTGCTAAAGAAATTGGGCTACCGCTGCTGACATTTGCATCGATAGTGAGCATTAAGCCAGTACATGTGACTGCGCATGTTCCTCCCTTTCAAGGAGAACAGACCTTTTTCTAATAATGATACTATTTTTTTAATAATGATACTATTTACAGTCGCACGGGGGGTGCGAAAAATGTTTTCTTCTTCCTAGGGGGGCATGACAGAAAATAATTGAGAAGCACTGGCATAAAGACAGCTTCAAGACAACTTTCCAAACCTTTCTCTTCCTTAAAACACCCTCCCTCTCCCCTCCAGAAAGCTATGTTTCTTCAATTAAAAAAAAACTGGGAGGGACAGGCATGTTTATCTTCCCTCCTCCTTCCCCAATTAGGTGCTAAAGCTAAACTGCCCCTGTCTTCTCCAATCTCTACCCCTTTAAAAAAAAAACTTTCCTTGACTACAGACTGAAGAGTAGAGGAACCAAGTAAACAAGATGAGAAAATCTACATTTTTTCCCCTAGAACTGGAGGTAAAAAAAAATTCACCTCCATCTAGAAACTTGTGCTAGAAAATGAAGGATGCTGAGTCTTTGCAAGCTTAGGCTGTTTAACTGACTACCTGTAGGAGGCAGTCTACCATCTAGCTTTGAAATCCTAGCTGAGCTCCACAGGCAGTCCGACAAACAGCTAAAGCTTGCAAAATCCATGCGTATTTGCTTTATCCATATTTCCCTTTAATGTTTGAGACTTCAGATGATAATGATGATGATGACGATGATATAAAACTGCCCATTTAAAAAAAATAATCCATTAGTAATCTCAAGCGAAGCAGATCTGGGAGCTCATGCAAGATCACCAACTCCCTAAGATTGCTTAGACCAGGTGATAACCTAATATGCTCATGGGTTTTGATCTCTTTGGTTCTACTTTGGTTTAAAATACCCCCAAAACTGTAAAATCTGCAACAATGACGAATATCTGTAGCTCGGGTATAAGATGAGGGTGAAGGTTGACTCTCCGAGCTTGTGGGTTGATTTCCAAACATTTCATTACCAGGTTAGGTAACATCTTCAGTGAAGTTTAGGAGACACAACTGGAAACCAACCCACAAGCTCGGAGAACAGACATTCACCCTCACTGTAGAATCTGTTAACTTCTGCATGGAGTTAATAGATTCTCCATCCATAAAACAAGGAATCTACAGGGTGTATGATTTCTTGTTCCCTTGATACATTTTTACATTTTATGTTTTTAATCTAACCTACAACCAGCATGCTGATCATCACCTTAAGTTTTGTAGCATTTTAAAGAAAAATTCTGGAATGAATAGACCGTGTGAGACCCCCTTATAATAAGTTTTCCTACTTCAGGACTCACCCGAGCAAATGTGACCATTGCCCTGAGATTTATTTCAACATGTATTTTTATGATTTAATATCAGAATTGTTTAGGAAGATTTGGCTAGAGAATACATCCTTTGTTCATAAAACTGAGATCAGTCGACTCTCGGTTCATTCAAGCTGAATTATTTTCAGCGTCGATCGAGCCGTTTGTTTATTTCTCAATTGGAGCCCTTCAAATTTATTAGGGTGCTGTTTATAAAATGGAGAGACGCAAAGGAGGGAAATGAAGGAAGCAGAATTGGGTCTTGTCCAATCCCAATAAACCCATTTCTCCCTTTATAGGAAAAATGTTCCTATGCCAATACTAATTTCCATACTGGTCTCCGTATCAACATCAGCCTCGTCTCTTATATTTGTCAGTAGCACCGATATATATGCAAAGATGAAACAGACTGAATTTCTTTGTCCCAGTCTCTA
Organism: Ptyas mucosa; assembly: GCA_012654045.1. Taxonomy (NCBI): domain Eukaryota; kingdom Metazoa; phylum Chordata; class Lepidosauria; order Squamata; family Colubridae; genus Ptyas; species Ptyas mucosa. The sequence goes on from WNWU01000020.1 coordinate 10,910,407, forward strand.
AATGCCCATTTTAAGTCGCTGGGAAAGGAATCTCGGCTTCTCCCTCGTATGGGGCATTAAAACGCACAGTTTTGTCAGTTTACCTCCAATGTTTGTCTCAAATTTTTACAGCACAGTTAGAAGCCAAGCTGAGAAGTCTCCCACATGCCCTTGTCTGAGATGAGAGGCCTGTGACACAAACACCTACTTTGGTATCTTCCTCGTCTAACGAGGCAAAGAACTTCCCCAGGCGAGCGTTTTCGTTTTTTCCAGAGCTCCCTTATCCTGCCTTCCTGTTTCTTCTGGTCAATGGCATGGAATGTAATTAACTCCAAGGTGTGTGTGTGTATGCAGATGTCATATATATGAATGATATAGCTGCCTTTAAGTCAAGCTTGACATCTTGGCAATAGAGCAGAACAGAAGCGATTTGCCCCTGCCTTTTTCCAAGACGGTTTTGATTTACCAGTCTACCTAGACTCCGCGTATTCCCTGGAAGTCTTATGTACAAGCTCTACAGCAATTAAGGCCAACCCTGCTTAACTTTCAACCCAGGTTTAGCCAAGCACTGCTATTTGCATATGTATATGTGTAGCATGTAAAAACATGCCTCACCACCATGATCAGAAAAAAGGTCCATTTATTTCTGTGTTTGATAGAGGCATGCCTTGCATTTTCATACTCCTGATTTATCCATCTTCTACAACAGGGGTATCAAACTCACGGCCCGCGGGTTGAATGTGTCATGCGCTGGCCACGCCCCCCACCCCCCGGTTTAGCGAAGGGGGAAAAAGTCGTGATACGTCACATGACAACGTGAGTTTGACACCCCTGTTCTACAACAACACTGTGGTGCTTGGGGCTGAGAGAGACAGGGCCTGACCCAATGATCTTCTATGTCTGTCAAGGGACTCAACCCTAGGTCTCCCCAGTGCCACTCCAATGATTTAACTACTACACTATCTTTTATTTTATTGCATATTATTTACAGTAAATATCCATGTAGAACAGGGGTGTCCAACCTTGGCAACTTTAAGATGTGTAGACTTCAACTCTTGTGGCTGGGGAATCCTGGGAGTTGAAGTCCACACATCTTAAAGTTTCCAAGGTTGGACTCCTCTGATCTAAAATATAGACAGTTTCGGGGAGGGGGGGGATACTGTTTATGTCACAGCTATCACCAAACCTGAGATTAAATTCTCCAGAAGAAAAAAACTAGAGTGAAATTAAAAATCAGGACATTTTTCAGGCAGGATCCTTAAATGGCAACACCTGAGTGCATGTTTTCCTTCAAGCTGTCTGAGCAATGAAGGCATGGAACATACTAGTACAATTTTCTATGAGCTTGGCCCGACAACATGTCCAAATTTACAAGAACCTTTTATTAAAATAACCTGCTCCAACTTCCAGAAGAGCTGGACTTCAGAAACTAGGAACTATGGAAATCCAATACATCTCAAGACCACTAGGCTAAAGAAAATTTAGAAAAATTAATAAATTACTTCAGGTTGCTCACTATCTTTCTAATGCACAAAATAAAGGGTTTAATTCTAAGTAATTTATTGTATTACTTCAAGTACAATAAGCAGCTAACACAAGAAATCCCCATTATGCAAGCATTTTAAACCATCCAGATTACAGTAAATGGATTATGACATAGACAAATCTATGGGAATCACATGGATTAGAGATGATTCTGTTTGGCATATGACAGAAATATTAAGCATCATTTAAATAGGAGGGTACAGTTGAAATAGCGAAATACAACATAACATAGAGTGATCTTCCTTATGTCATAAAGCAGTACAGTATATTTTTATTGCAATGGGCTACCAGTGTAATAAAAAAATTAGAATTGTTCTGGCCATAAATCTCGCAGGATGACGGCTTAGACCACTTGCCATCTTGCAGCCCAACCTACCCAAACTGATGACATCAAGATCCCTTCCAACTCTGTTACTGTTACTGTAAGCTGTTTTTAAATGCAACTCCCAGTTGGGGGCAGGCTATTTTTGACTTACAGAGTTGCTAGGATGAAGGGAGGGAGGAAGGGATTTCCTGTGAATTAATCAATTTCTTTAAGCAAGCTTAATATAATAGAAAAGTGCTAGCATGATAGCATAGAAATATATCATGAATGGGCACACCAACTCACCCATACCTCTCTTTGTGTCTGTGTTTGTACACAATAAATTATTATATAGTTGAATATATATTTATGTTTAATAGAGAGTTGTTGTGTAATGTAAATGTTAGAAAGGGTTTTTTTCCCCCTACTACTAGAGAAGAACCTCATATTCTTCAAGAATGCATGGTGCTGTAGACTCCAGTTTGACGTTTAGCTTGGCCAACAAATTGCTGGCAACCTAATTCACCTGGCAGAGAAATCCACCAGGTGAATGTGCAAAAGAAACATAATCATCTGTCCAGTGCCCTCCACTCGGCTGATATGCTTAACACTAAAAAGTCCTTTAATCTTACCATTGTCAAAGGCGGGAAACATAAATGCATGGCCCTGATACCAACTATCTCCGCAAGGGAGGAATGGTTCTGTTTGAAATTGTCCTTTCTTTGCCTGTAATGTTGATCCATCTAATACTAAATGTTACATAGCTGAATATATATCTGCAGTCTTTACTCTGCCCTACCTTCGTGTTATTGGACTGGTCAACCGCAGGCTGCAGGTATTGAAGATTCTGATTGGGTTCAGTCCAATCACATTCCAAATGCGCTCTCATTTCCTGTTCCCCAGGTCATTTTGTCCCTTTGAATCATTGTTGTAGACTGATGATGCAAAACACTGAGCAGAGCTTGCCGCCAATGCTCAGGGCCATCAGGCTCAAGGACTGGATAATTAATATTGAAAGGTGTGATTGCAGTCAAGTGGGATGGCTAATCAGCTACTGATTTCTCTCTAATGTCTTAGATTATTTAGAAATCTAATCTCTATGGGGAGGCAGGGAAGGGGTCTGGGATGGTGGAATTGTAGTAGAAACATGCTATCTCATTTCAAATATAAACATGGAGCAATTATGCCAGCAAGCTGGTCTCATTATTCATTAGGCTGTGTCCTCGAGCAAGGACAAACTTTTCCTTCGCTGTTTCTTTGCCATTGCCAAAAACAGAGACAAAAATCACATTTTGCATCATGAAAGTCAAAGACTTTCATAGCACCATAAAACAGACTATAAAGGAACTAGACATTTAGGCATACATCCTTCCTATACCTTTGTGGCCTGTTCTTCAGATAGATAGATAGATTTTATTTTGAAATGAGGAAGAATCCACATTGTTGTTTTAACCACAGATGGGAAGGGAAAGTTAATCAAGATTTGTAGCAAGGGAAACTGATGTATGAACATGTAAAATATATCATAAAGTAAGTAGGAAGCATCGTCAAGTTTCTTCAATATGTAGGAGCATGTACCAAAGCTGCAGGACAGAAGTTCCTGTACACCTATATTTGAACTATTACAGTACAACATTGTTGACTCACTGATGTCAGAGAAAGTACTTTGAAGAAATAGGTTGTGGCTCTTCCACCAATGCAAACTGGAGGTTTCAAGAAAACGAGGGCATTCATGTTAATAATCTTTGTTTTAAAACAGTTAAGATTCCACCAAAAATTGAACTACCTTCTAAGGACTTGATATGAAGAAGACTCACTGGTCCTTTGTAGAAGATACATTCTTACATTGCAGCCTCCACCTCATTGCCAGCCCAATACTGAGGCAGTACAAAGGTCAGTATTAGGTATGCTGATGGATTGCCCAGCAATCACATAAGAAGGCTTCCTACGCAGACTTTTAGAGTGCATGGAGGAAATTTCAGAAATTGTGAAGAGCAGGCTTGGTTTGTCCAAGCAGATTACCAATCTCTTCATTTGGGAGCCAGTTTGGTCTAGTGGTTAAGGCATCAGGCTAGAAATCTGTGAGTGAGACAGTGAGATCTAATCCTGTCGTAGGCATGAAAGCCAGTTGGGTTAATCCCTTTCTCTCTCTCAGCCCAACTCCACCTCACAGGGTTATGGTTGTGGAAAAAAAGATAAGAGGAGGGAGGAGCATTTGGCATGCTTGCCAATTTTTATTTTATTTTTTGAACTACAATTCCCATCATCCCAACCATTGTGAGGAATAGCAAGGGTTCTGGAAGTTGTAATTCAGACAGTCACCATAACTCTATCCTAAATGGGATTACAAGGTCATAAAAAGGGAGATTTTTTTTGTATTTATTCCCCCTAAAGTCAGGGGTGAAATGCTCCCGGTTCGGACCGGATCGCCTGATCCAGTAGCAATGACGGTGGGTGGTTCAGAGAACCAGTAGCAAAAATCCCTGCGCCCGCCCCCCCCATGCCCAGCTGAGCTGCACGATCATCAGAGGCTTTTTTTTTACTTTTAAAAGCATTTTTTCTACAACCTCTTCCGATGAAAAAATGCTTTTAAAAGTTAAAAAAAAAAGCCTCTGATGATCGCGCGGCTCAGCTGGGATCATCAGAGGCTTTTCAAAGCATTTTTTTCTGCAACCTCTTGGCCGAAGAGGTGGTAAAAAAAATGCTTTGAAAAGTCTCTGACGATCCCATCTGAGTTCCCTGATCAACAGAGAGGCATTTTTTTAAAAGCCTCTCTGACGATTCCAGCTGAGTTCCTGATCGGCAGAGCAGCTTTTCAAAGAATTAGAAAAAATGCTTTGAAAAGTTTTTTTAAAAAAGTTGGCCACACCCACCGTCACATTATCCCCTCCCCCCACCAAGCCACGCCCACAGAACCAGTAGTAACAGATTTTATATTTCACCCCTGCCTAAAGTCATTCAAATTGCTACTCCAGGGTAGTATGCTTTAAGGCAGGGGTGTCAAACTCGCGGCCCATGGGCCAGATGGGTCATGCACTGGTCATGCCCACCCCAGGTTTAGCAAAGGAGAGAGGAGTCACAATATGTCACATGACGACGTGATGCTGCAAGTTTGACACTCCGCTATAAGGATATTACTGTGTCTGCTGAGTCTAATGCTTAAGGTGGAAAGTGTAGTCTGATGTTCTTAGCCCTACATTCATCTAAACCCCATAACAGTCTTTGATGCTTTCAAGAATATCAGTGGAAATCAGTGGCTCAAACTTCAGTTCAGTTGTGAACTCTCTGGCCATGCTATTTCAGCCAGTCTTCCTTTTTCAAAATGAAATAGGCTGTCGCATGAAAAGGCTACATTGGTGAACGTAAGTCATTATCCAATGCTCAAGAAATGATTTACAGTCGTGATCCAGGAAAGTATAATTCACAGGTTCAAATATATCAACTGTATCTGATCCACACACATCCTTTCTCTCCAAAAAAGTGGATCATGACTTATTTTTTACTTAAGCAAACACCTGCATTCTTTTTGTCTGCACAACACTGAAATGACAGTCATTCTGTAAAAGCCCTGGGAACTTCTCTCTTCTGCTGATCCGTCTGGGCTGCCTCCCACCTGCTCTTTTGGGAAGGCCAACATTCCTTCAGAAACTCAGGAGGAGGGTGTTGGTGCTTGTTGCTCAATGAGGATTAAAACCAACGTCTTTTGCCCCCAAATAAAAATGCTTTATTTGTCTCGGATCTCTGGAGGATTAACGTGTTACTCGCTTAATTAAGAAAAACGGTCCTTCTGCCTCGTTCTTTTATTTTTTCCATTTAGCCTTGTCTTCTGCTTTGCTCTTTGATCTTCTCTTCTCATCTGCTCTCAATCATTACCTGCTTCCTAGAAAAATCAGTTATCGCTTCATTAGTCCCCATGATAGCACCGTGCTTGAGAAATCACATATTCGCCCGCCCCAGCCCTGTACTTTTTGCATGTGTGTGTTTGCACACTTTCTTTGTGTGTGTCTCTTTAATTCAGTCTCTTGCAACACAGGGAGGGTGCATCCTTTGCAATGTCTGTTTATTTTGGCTGTGAAGCCTAATGCCTCTGGGCTGGATGTTAGTCAAACTGACCTTTCCTGTTTTCCGAGTCAATGATCTTAGATCCCCAAGTCAGGCACAAGATGTTGGGAATTAACCAGCATTTATGGATTGACAGAAAAGAATTTGGGCAGGGGCTAGGTAAGATCAGTTCTTAACTGAAAGAAGGTTCGGTGGTATTGAACTTAAACATGGGACTCTTGATGACATGGGCTCATCTAACCTACTACAAAACTGACATCCTGGCCACAGTCCATATGCTTAAGCCAGTTAAATCAAAGCACTCACACAGTACTGTGTCCTATGCCTACCAAAATATGATGCAACATGCATACCAAAATATCTTTGCATGTTAGGCCTATTTCCTTTTTCTCTTGGGAATTCGCTGTATGATACAAATGGATCAGGCCCCACCATCAGGCAAAGTGAGGCACTTGCCTGGTGGTAGATAGTAAGAGTTGGGAAACAGCTGCAAAGTAAGGGAACTGTATGTCATATAGCCTGGACTTTATACCCTTAGCAAGCCTGCTGTCCTTCATGCATGGGAAAATGCTACCCTGCTGTCATTGTACATGCTATTCCCCCACACCTTCTGTCCAGTGGGATGGAGATAATGGCTTTTCACTTCATGAAGAAGAAGATCATCGGCCATCCTGCTTTCCATAACTGCTCTGCTTTTCCTTTCCTTAATGCCAGGTCCCTAATGAGTACAGAGAAGTTAAGATAGAATTGCTTCTATTAGCCTTTGTTTAAGGAATACCAACTGTGTAACCTAATATTTTGATCCCATTTACAGGCTCACTCCTAACTCCTTTCTCTTTGGAGGAGTCCTTTTGCACAGATGAGCTGCTGTGATTCTCTCTCTCTCTCTCCCTCTCTGTATGTGTGTGTGTGTGTGTGTATATATATATATATATATATATATATATATATATATATATATAT
>WNWU01000020.1:10923347-10934136 GCA_012654045.1 Ptyas mucosa
GAAGGAAGGAAGGAAGGAAGGAAGGAAGGAAGGAAGGAAGGAAGGAATGTTGACAAGCAAGTGATTCTATGCATGTATTTCTTAAGTTAAAAAAAGTTCCAATGTGATGAATATTAAGAAAAATATTGTACTTATCCCTTTCCATAAAGTGCTTAGGATTCACTGCTCATTCAGGGCAGAAACATGGTCAAGAAGTTTGCTTGGCATCATTGTTTACATCTTAGAACACTGGCCAAAATGCCCTGAATGGGAATTGTGAAAAGTAATGAGATCAACAAAGATGAGGAAATATTTAAACAAACACTTTAAGCATGTTTTGAAGAGGGGGGGAAATTAAAGTGTATGTGTAGAGTGGGGGATTGTCAGAATTTTGCACACCTATATACTTGAACTTTTTTTAAAAAATTCATTGAGGCACTACTGTTTGGCCCTCTAAAGTTTCATTGAAGAATTTTAACTGCATCCTTATGTCAGCTTGAAGACAACTTTTCATTCTAAAGAAAATAAATTGTAGCAAAGCGGATTAGAATGAATTATGGAATTTATTAGTTGAAAGGCATATTTAAACTGAAGTCAGAATCCAGTACTCTTGTTCAGCTCAGAAATCCATTAAACTGCCTCTGAGAAGTGGGTACCCAGTCCCCATTATAAAACCCTTAGCAGTGGAAAGTCAACAACTATTCCAGGAAGAAGGCTCCACTATTTAACAGCTTAGAAAAGTCCTTTAGCCTTAAACTCCTTTCTTTTAATTTGGCCACTGGTCCATACCCTGCTTTCACTTTCAGCAGAAAATACCACTTCTTGCCCATCACAGTGTTTCACACGGACCTCTACAGGGGGAAGTGATCAAATGTGCATCCTATCATAATGCAAGATCCTTTTGAATATAAGCCATGAGGGTTCACACGGGCATGTAAGATGCAAAACTTACATGCCACACGACACACATTTCATTATGTTGATAGAATCTCAGTTTACTGGGACTGTCATATATTTGTATATATTTGTAAATCACTATCACCCCATCCCACTCAGTCTTTATTTTTATAACAAGCCAAACACCTTTCACAATTCTTCATAGGTGGTGAGTTCCAGATCTTCTATCATCCTTGTAGCTCTCCTTTGAATTCACTCCCGCTTCTCCATATCCATTGACATAGCACTACAAATACGGTCTAGCCAGCAGCCAGCAAGTATAACGGAATGATTGCCTCTGGTGAACCAAATGCAATGATTTGGTTAATGCAGGCCAGGAGTGTTGTTGCATCACAGGGATTGCTCATGTTCTGCTGGCAGTACACTGGTACTCCTAGATTTTCATTGGCATTGCCAAAAACCAAACCTTCCCACTCCCTAATTATGCTTTTGATGTTTCCTACCAAAAGGCTTGTCACAAGTGAAAACCATTCTGTTGGTTTGAGCCTGTTAAGACTACCATAAAACCGTCAAGGTCATTTTTAATTATGATGCTGTTCTTTAAATCATTAACTAATCCTAGATTAATGGCTTAAGGAGATTTGATAAACAATCCTTCCATTTCATCCTCCAATCCATTTATAAAGAAGTTGAGTAGCAGTGAGTCAAGGATGGAGACCTTGGGGATTTCACCAAATATTTCATTCCAAAATGATTCAGAACTATTAACAAACATCCTTTGTATCTGACCTAGTATTGTTTAGCTACATTTCTCCTTGTCCCACAAGGATATCATGAGAGTCACACACTACAGTTAGTCCTCGACTTACAACCATTCATTTAGTGACTGTTTGAAATTACAACGGTGCTGAAAAAAGTGACTCATGACTGGTTTTTCACACTTACGACCATCAGAGCATCCCCATGGTCCTGTGATTAAAATTCAAGAGTTGGCAACTGACATTTATTTATGTTGGTTGCATTGTCCCCAGGTCATGTGATTATCATTTGCAACCATCCTAGCCAGCTTGCAACAAGCAGAATCAATAGGGGAAACCAGGTTCACTTAACAACCACATGATTCACTTAACAATTGCAGTGCTTCACTTAACATCCGTGGCAAAACAGATCTTAAAATGGGGCGCTTCTCATTTAACAACTGCTTTGCTTAACAAGAGAAATTTGGTGATCAATTGTGGATGTAAATCGAGGACTAGCTGAACATCTAGACAGAGGTAGTATTCAGCCGGTTTGGAACGGTTCGCCCGAACCGGTAGCGGAAATCGCAGGCACGTTTTTGAGGCCGGGCGCATGCGTGGAAGACGCGTGCGTAAGCAAAACGCATGCGTGGAAGGCCGGGTGCATGCATGGAAGGCAAGCGCGCACAAAGTGGGTGCACGCGCACACGAAGCAAGCATACACGGATGTGGCGAACCGGTAGTAACATAATGTGAAACCCACTGTTGCATTGAGAACAGTACCTTGGTTGACCACACTAGTTACCTTGTCATTTATTATTTTTTTTAAAAAAGGAAAGGAAAGGTTCATCTGATATTACCATATTTGTTCTTCATAAATTACATGTTAGGACCTGGGAACCCCTCCCTCTCATATTGAGAGTTCCTTAGTGCTCTCTGAGCTTGCTTGTTTTCTTGCAGATGATGCACTGATGAAGTTACTTAGTTTGGGTAGTGAAATGTCTGCAAGAAAACAAGCAAGCTCAGAGAGCACCAAGGACTCCTTGTTTCAACCCTGAGCTACAAATACTCTCCTTTTATTTCCTCATACTGCTTGATTATCTATTCTTAACCAGGACAGGCATCAGATTAATTTGTTTGAGCTCTTCTAGAGCCTCACCACCACTAGAAGCCTTTTCCCCTTTTTGAATATTAAAAGCGCACATGCTCTTCCCCAATTTCTGCAGCTCACAGGTTTTCCAAGGGTTTTCAGTTTGTTACAGGCAGCAATTCAAAGATCACTTTTACCAGGTCTTTCATAAACCTGAAATATAATTCATATGTTCCTCGATACACAAATTTATATAAGATTGCAATGTGGGTTCCTTCCATATTTTAACAATTCTGAACTGGTTTTTTTCTTTTTTTTCCTTTCCTGGATCATGTGAGGAAGAGCTTTATTTTATTTTCAGCCAATTCTGGGCAGCTACCAATCAAAAAATAAAAACTACAGCTATAATCATTAACTGTCATGTTAAAAACTATAAAACACAACCAGTTATAAAACATTGAAAAACAACAAAAAATCTGGTGAGAATTCTGAGAGAAGACAGATGCAAAGAATATGTTAAGCAGCTCTACCTTTTCCATATTACCTATTATTTATCTAACTTTTTATGCAACAGATTAATAGCTTGCTTGGCATCATTTATTTTGCCGTTGTATAATTTTATTTTATTTTGAAATAAACAGAAAATCAGACAGACATAGAGAAATAACAGGGATTTTCCCAGGTGGTCTCAAAGGTACAGATATACAGTATATTTCATTCTCTAATGGATCATTACAATTTTATTTTATTGTAAGAGATTACATACCCATGTTCTAATCAAATTCCATGTGCTCTCCTGTTAAGCTTTCAGCTAAAATATTTGCTTGATACCGCTCATTTCATTAAATAAGACTATAAAATATTAAATCAAACATTAAATTAATGCTATGAATTTTATAGCAAATTAAGACATGCACTTTAAAATCTAGATTTTGGACATGGAGCAATTCCATGTATAAAATTGCAGTCCAAGAATGGCTTCCAATTAAAATTAAACTCTATATTGCATTTATTTTTCAAATACAAAGTTTTTCTAGACAACATCAAAATATACTCCCAGAATTTAATTAAACATTCTTCCAAAGAAAGAATCAAAGAATTTTTATTGCAAAAGTGTATATAATTCTTGTAGCTGCTACAATGCCAATTCAGTATATTATGAAAGGATATATGTTTTAGTGAGGGTTAGCAGTAGTTTTGCAACTTTCAGAATTTGTTCCCTTCTTTAATAAATCATTTTCCAATATTATTAGGCTTTATAACGTAACTACTACATATGAAAAAAAAGGATCCAAATTCCTTATATTTCCAAAGTTTTTTTTAAAAAAATAATTGTTCATTTTAACAATCCAATCTAGAGTGATATACCAATTGTAATACATCTAATAAGAAAAAATGTTCCTTCAGACTTATTTTATTAATATGTCCTGCCCAAACTTTTCTTCTTAAATTGCTTTCCTCTCCAGATTAACCTCATTAAAATTTTAGCCTTCCTAATTTCCATTTGTGTTCATCTGATTAGTAAACTCTTTAATCATCCACACAGGCATCTTGAAGCATTGCACCTGAAGTCAAAAAATTCGATCTCTCTGAAGGTTGAGATCTTGACTAACTTAATCTCAGTTTTGTGGCATTTTTGGCACTCTGAATTTGGCGGTTTGTTTGCAGATGTTTTATTACCCAACTAGATAACCACATCAATTTCTTCTGACCGTGTTATCTTAAAGTCCTCCATGAAGTTGTTGCTTTTTCCCCAAGATGTCTAAAACCTTTTGTCTATCGACCAGTACCTCTCTGTCAGGATTAAATCCAGAATTACTGACTTTTTATTTCTTCTTCCACTTCTGGAAGTGGTTAGCAAGAGAGATCAGACATTTTTTGAGCCTTCCATGCTTGGCTGACTTAGTTTTCCCTCAGATTTCAAGTCGGTTGAAGTCTCCCATTATTGCTATAGCCTGCCCTTTTAAGAACTTGACAGTTGGTTTTAAAAAGCATTGATTGTCCTCATGTTCTGCCTGGATAAGTGTTTAAGTTCTCACATTAATATCCCTTTTGTTTCCTACTCATTTTAATCTTACACACACACACACACACACACACACACACACACACACACACACACCGGTTTCTCACCTCCTCCCGTTTTGCTGGATCCATTTCTTTTGAGTAGGTTATATCCTTCAAGTTCTACTTTCTAATTCTGACTCTCATCCCATCATCTTATGTGATAATTACCATTCTTGTATGATAAATATCACATTTGTTTTTCCATATTAGGACTTTCAGTACCTCACTCCCACCCCATTTGTTCTCTGGCCATTTGTTTACAAATGCTGGAGACTATCAATGTTATTATTTTCACTATCATGTTTGGAGGATTTCTGATACCATTTCCTGTTTCATACCTTCTTATCATATCCCATCATATTCCTAAGACCTAGCACTTATTTTTTTTAGTTTATTTAGTTTAAATCCCTCCAAGTCAGTTTTGTACGGCTCTTGCCAAAATATCTTTTCCCCTCTGCTTATGAGCTTCCCAAGAATATCTTCTATTACTCTTTCAGGCCTCTTCCAAGCATCCTATTATTCTTGCTGACATCTTTTTAACCAATTGGTACCCTTCTCCTATTTTCTCTTTTTCTAGATAACTTTATGTGCCCTGTTCTTCTCAGAAGGCTTTTTTTTTTCTGAGCTTCTGTGGAATCTCTCTGTGCAATAACTGTGGGCTCTTCCATCTTTCTAAATAAGACCTAAAGAAGAAAGGCTGGTCTCCAGGTCCTTTCATCTTCTCCTCCAGTAAGGAATCAAGCCTGTGTTGCCACAGGTACATTTGGTTTAGCATATTCTTCTGGGAATATCAGACCTAGCAACTAGCAAATCCCTGCTGGTTTTGCCTTAATATCCACCCTTTTGATTTGTTCTTTCCTTCACTAAATTCCATCATCATATTCCCAGTTTGCTTTGCTGGTCAAGAAGTTCTCCAGACCACTGGCTGAGACTACTGTAGCTAAAAACAATCCATAGTAAACTCACGATACTGGTAGGTACAACATAAGCCTTTGATTCAAGAAACATAGTCCCAAATCCAGCAAAGGTGTTCAAAAAAAATAAAAAATAGACACTGTATATATTGTACTAAAACTAAAGGAAAAGGAAATCACTTTTAGTTCAGTTTTAGTACTATATATATATAGCATCTAATAAATAATCAATGTTACCTATTTGTTTTAGCCAATCATTGTTTTATAGTACAAATTCAGTTAGATCATAATGTGGAATAAATTATCTGTATTAAACATCTTTGCAAATTTCAAATATCTGACAAATGGGTTATTTATAAGCAGGAAAGAAGCAGAAAATAGGATAAACTGATAGACAGATTTTACTAAACCTTCATAAGTTAGTTATTCAGTTTCACAGTGTATATTGCCACCACATGTAAAAACAAGAAACCCTGGAGAAAGCACATTGGTTTATCTCGATGTCTGATAATTTTGCTGCACTAGATATCCTTTAAACCATTCAGGTAATCTACAGCTCCTATACACTCTGACAAAGAGGCAATAGAACTGTTCAAAAATCCCAAATAAGAAAGTTTTCTGATAGAATCAGTGTGATGTTATAACTCTTGAGTTTACACATCAGTCTTACTGGAGTTCTGATTTGCTTACAAGAAGTAGATTAAAAATCCCTCACTAGCTCTTTATTTACCATTCTACTGACTATGTCTGTTTCATGCTGAGATCCCTCCTCACAGAAAAATCTTACCGGTAAGGGTGCCTACTCACAAGTAAATTCCTACAGAGTTCAAGGGAGATTTCTCCCAGGTAAGCGAGTACAGGATTATTTCAGATTTTTTTCAAGAGAAACCATTTAAATAGAATGCATTAGTCTGTTTACCACTAAATGGTGAAGTTGTTTCTTTTGAATTATAACTACGTTGTATTTTTTTTTAATATTTGAAAATCATATTTTTGCAGAAGTGCAAATCAAATTGGTAGCCATACTGTGGCATTGTGAAATCGATATAATAAATATGTAATTATATCCTGTTATTAAATTTGATCCTTAATTTTAAAAGAGAGGATTTTTTAAAAATATGTATATTTAACATAATATGGAAAACATTGAATATAACAAAACAAGGAATAAAATAATTTGGGGGATTGATATTAGGCATAGAAAGCAAACTTTCCAACATAGCTGAGAATTTTGGAGGTTAGCAAATTGGGAGATGGAAATATAAAGTAGTGTTTTTAATGAATGAATCAAGAATTTTGACTCTTTTCTCTAAATGTATAAAATCAAGAGACATAACACTTATTGTTCTATTTGTATATCATTCTACGTCCACAGAAGTACAACTGCAACCTTATTTATATCTCTTAAAAATAAATACAGAAAAAGGTAACAAGAGGAAGCACAATTTTAATGGGTTTAGAAATTGTTGGAAATTGTAATTATACTCCAATGCAAATTAAGTATCTTTCAATGGAGCAGTAGTAAAATGTTTAGCATGCGATTCATCATCCTAGTGAAATTATTGTAATGCAAAAGTTTTTCTTAATCTTTTTTTAACTAAATCATATCTTAAATTGCCAAAATGGTTAAGAAAATATATCAAAGAAATAATTTCTAGAAGTGGGTTTTTATAGGTGTTAACTGGTGCATATTAGAATTTCTTGTAGAATAATTTATTTCTATAAAACCTTTCTCTCCAGAATCCTAAATTATTCCACTTCACTAATTTTCTTACGTTCAGAATCTTGGGCAGCTTTTGAGTATACCTAAACATAGTATTTATTGCATAGACAGGCACACATGCATATATGTATATGTACAGTATTTGTATACTTATATGTATGTACATCAGGGTCGGGTTTCAAAACCCGTAGCTACCGGTTTGCTCATGGGCACACGCGTGAGACACTTATGCACATGCACAGAAGCATCCAGGCGGGTGGCCAGAGCCTCCCGCCGCCACCGCTACCAGTTCGCCCGAACTGGGGCAAACCGGTAGCAACCCACCACTGAGGTACAAGTACATGTACATGTGTGAATCAAGTAACTATAAATCACTATTCCTTTCTTCACGAAAATGCAAAATAAATTTTAAAAAATCTCTTTTGCTATATTGGCAAACTTGTGGTAATGGATATTACCAGATAGATTTCATGGCCTTGCAGAACAAGTAGCCACAATAGATGACTTAGACTTAGACTAACTTTATTGTCACTTTGAATGTACACTAATCAACATACATTAAAATGAAATTTCATTGCATACAGGTCATCAGCTCCAGTACCTCCATCACCTACATAAACATGACAAAATAAATACATTCAAAATTATGCATATACCCACATTTATTATATGACACAGAGAAACAACACAGTCTAGTTCGGATGTTCAGATGGGGAACAAACACTCTGCATAGTGGAACTTGAAAGTTTAAATCAGAAGTGGACAACGTTGCAGATTTAGGGAGATTTGCTGCATGTCTTATAAGCACCTCATCACTAGCCCATAAATCAAAACTAGGTAGAAACTCCAAGTTAAGCTCCAAGTAAAATTAAATACAACAACAACAACAACAGAGGGCAGATGAGACAATGGCTCACCCTACTCCACCAATGGGGGAGATGGGGGTCAAATAAATTATTGCCCTTGATTCAGGATTTGAACACTAAACTCTCAAAATGGCTATTAAAGCCAGGCCTGATCAAAGACAACCATTTAAAAAAGGGGGGAGAAAGGGAAATACCAGGAGTAGGAGATGACAGTGAACATAAGGCATTGCAAAGGTTTTTTTAAAAATATCAATTTTAAAATAATTCCTACAATTAAATGACTTCCTATTAACTATTACATGTTAAACTATGGGTAGTCAAAAACTCTTGGCAGCAGCTTACTGCCCGTCATCCAGAGATCAGCAAACGATTTCAGATGTCTCTTTGATCACCTTTTGATTTCTCCCAAGATTAACCTATAACTTTGTGCAGCAAGTCACCAGAGGTAAAGCTTGACTTAACAGTGTCTTTACCTTTCTGATTAGCTAGAGCTGAGCTTAAGGAAGGAACTTTACCTGAAGCTCAGCCAAACAAAGAATGAGCAGGATCTCATAAAAAGAAATTGTTCTACAACAGGTAATTTCTACAAGTCGAGCAACACCAATTAGCCAAATTTTCTTCACTATAGTAAAGCACAAAGAGCACTTGCTCACTCACTGTCTATCTCTCTGATGGTTGGCAAAATGTAAGGCTGAGCTTCTCACCACTGCCTACTAAAAGTAGAAGTAGTAGAATTCTTTATTGGCCAAGTGTGATTGGACACTCAAGGAATTTGTCTTGGTGCATAGGCTCTCAGTGTACATAAAAAGATACATTCATCAAGAATCATAAGGTACAACACTTAATGATAGTCATAGGGTAAAAATAAGCAATCAAAAACTGGAGTCAATTCTGTTTATAGTGGTGTCAACTGTGAAAGGCATAAAAGCGGTTCCTCAGTTTTAAGATATTGGCTCTTGTCCCTTTTTCAAAGAACTTGGAACAAATATCTGTCCTTTTTATTAAGAAACAGGGGGACGAGGGAGATCAGGATGTACAATATATTCCTCCCTGTAGCCTTCTGAAATTGGAACAATTAAAAGTATCTAATAGAAATACTGTCCCTTTCTTGGATACATTTAAAAACTTTCCTCTGTGCACAAATAAATCACAGCCTTTGGATTTCCATCCAACATACAGTATTGCCAGGGATCTTCCCTGGGGTAGGTGGGTGGAATAAATACAACATTATAAAAGGAACTGACATGGGTAAAATGCCTTTGATAAAAGCAATTCAACGGATTAAAGGTGAGCTTTTCCAATAACAAACAAACAAACAAACAAATGATTCCTATCATACACTTTATTTAAAAGTGGATTTGCATGGTTTGGAAACACTGGAGGGAATAAAAGGGGATTATTTTATCCCCGATCTGGGGTGCTTTGGGTGGTGGGGTTGGCGGCGGTGAAATTCATTAGTTAGGCGAAATTTGAATCAAGTAAAATCCAGGATCCTCTCTCCCCATTGTGTGCCCGCGTGTGTTTCGAAACCGCTTCCAGCGCGACTCTAAAATAGATGCCTTTGATGTCTCGAGAGCAGTGGCTACTACAGTCGTTAGAAAAATCGAGTTTCCTTCCGCGGCGGCTCAGAGAGCCCCCAGCTCCCCACCGGCATCGCCCCACCAAAAACTTTCCTCGCGCCTCTCTCCACTGTTCCCCCCCCCCCCACTCCTTCCCTCCCCCCTCCCCTCCCCAGCGCCGGCCGGCTGTCTGGCTCTTTTTGCTTCAAACCTTCTCGCCGCTTCGTCACCGCAGGTTTGCGGGTGACATCACGCTTTGCAAACAACAGCTCGGGGGCCCGAGGGCTCAGCGCGCCCAAGGGAACGAACGGGACGAGTTACAAAAAAAAAAAGTTTTTGGGAAGCGCGGGGGAGGGAAGGAGGAGGCGTGGGAGTGCGGGGGGGGGGGGGACGACGCGATGCTGGATTTGCAAATCCTGCAAGTAACTCCAGAAACGAGCTGGTAACCTAGCCCGGGATGCCAACTTATAGCACTTCGCGAGGACCCCCAAGACGGTGTCGGGTTTGCCTCTAAGCGACAACGAACCCGCCTGGACCTTGGTTCGCCTGATCTGCACCCGGAGCGGTCCTAACCATCCCTCCCGACCATCACTACCCCCCTCCGGTAGCGCAGCAAAGAAGCGCTCCGAAAATTTTAGGGTAGCTACGCGGTCGAGGATAAATCCGCCGGCCCCCTCTTTTCCCCGCGCCGCTTTTTTGAAAATGCAACTTCTCAGAAAACTCGATACTTTCCCCTTATTTCCAAATTGGCTGTAAAAAGATAAGAATAAAAGGGGAGAATCAAAAGACAGTAGCCGTTGAGATCTATCTCCATCGGGAAATCCAAATATAAAGCATTGATAATGGCACGGTCTACATGACCTCTCTAGATATCGAATTGGTGTAGGGTATGATTCCAACACCCATTTTATATTATTATTATTATTATTATTATTATTATTATTATTATTATTATTA
>WNWU01000020.1:10934146-11024265 GCA_012654045.1 Ptyas mucosa
ATTATTATTATTATTATTATTATTATTATTATTATTATTATTATTATATCAGATTAAAATGAAGATGATGGGTGAGTAGAAATATAGATCCATAGACAGGGATGGAGATGTGATCACGATAATATTGTTGCTGCTTCGGGGCAATTGATATTTTAGAATGAAGATAGTTCGCCTTAGTTGCTTGCTTCTCATAACGTCATTCCACGAAACAATTTGTTTTTGTTTATTCCTGCCTATTCGATATAAAAGGCGCAAAACTACCTAGTTTTCCCGATCTCTTAATTTCCGACAAAGTCTCATCCCCCCCCCCTTTTCTTTTCCGGGGGATGTGGGGGGGGGGAGTGAGAAGAAAAAAATGTGTTTAGTTTGACAGAAGTGAAGCTTTTTGCCCCTCCGAAGAAGCCCTGAACAATAATTCTTGCTTCCACCTTCTCAGTTAAAGGAAAGTGTTCGCGCCCTAAACTCATAACAAAAGAAGAGAATTAGCCTCTCAGTTCCCGACGGCATTTAGGACTAAGATTTAAGCCGACTGCAATAATTAACTGCTGGAAAATATAGTGCCAAATTGATCATTTGTTTCCCTCTAAACTAGGGAGTGAAAAGTACTGTTAAATGTTGCGAAAAATATACAAAGCGATAGATTCACTTCATGGGTATTTTTATTTTTTTAATTTTTTCCTTGTGAAAGCTTCTCCCTTTCCTCGGCTACCCCCTCATCGATTAACTCCCCCCACCCGTTAATTGTTAAATATATTGGAGGCGGGAAGACACTACTATATTGGCGTGATGATTAAAGAAATAGATCTCACCATTTATATTCTGTACCTCAAACCTTTTCAAACAATTTTTCCCATCTAAATAGAATATCCAATCAGATATTAGGATCATTCAGTCCGTTGTGAGATTTTTAAAAAAATACAACAACAACCCCGCAGAATCTCCTAACTACAAGTGGCCTTTGGGAACGGTCTAAGCAGCACAAAAGCTACAGGGGTGGAGGAAAGAGGAGAAACCGAGTTCCGACGCGCAGACAACTGGGAGTTGGAGAGCTGCGCGCGGATTCATCAGAGAGGCCGCGGAGTCAATGCAGATCGCCTTTGCAAGGATTCTACGGGGATTCTTTAAAAAAAAAGAAAGAAAGAAAACTCGGCGCTTACGTAAACTCTCGTCCCAGTATGGACGTTGAGCGAAGAGCAGGGCGCAGGTTAAAAAAAAGGGGGGGGGGCAGGACGGGAACGAACCTCAAACAGGGCACTCTTTCATGTTTCCCTGTATTGATGTTAATGGCGATCATACTACAATGGGAATTATGATACTTTAATCATACGATCGTGTGAAATGATTTATTTTTTAAAAAATGCACCTCTGCGAAACCAACCTCTGCAGTCTGTGAAACGAACTAGCAAAACTAGAGCAATCTCAGCTTAGACTGCCGTGTCTCGAAACCGAGCATCTCTCTTTAAGAAATGTCCGGCTGAAACGTCCGCGGGTTGGTTCAAGGCTCGGAAAAGCTAAAATGTGCAGGCAAATTGCGGCAGACAGTTGCTTCACCCGTTCTCACTCGGGACGGCAAGACAGCTGCCTTCTTTCGCCCTCTTCTCTCGGGATTGCGGGAAACGGGCTGCGCGTATCCTTTTCAACCTCGACCTCACTTGGCGCACTGAGGTGGGGAGAATGAATAAGCATCTTTTGGCAACCCGGAGGGATTGGATTTCAAAAATGGCTTTCCTTCAAATAATTCGGAAGGGAGAGACACATGTCTATGTGGTACTTCGCCATCTAATCTGGCAAATGAGACCCACTGAGGTCAACCAAACATTTTCCACCTCAGTATCGCGCTGCGTTTCCTCAGAATCATTTCCCCAAGTTTTTTTTTTCCACTGAGATTTACTCCGAGGTAAATTAAGTCTTCACCGGGGACCCCGCGAGTCTATATTTCCTACTGATGCGCGATTGTGCATCAATGTTGCGCGCACCTACGTTGCAGCCTTAAATGCAAGTGGTAACTGGATGATAATGCAAATGAAGCCATTGTTGCACATCTGAGAAAATTCTGGGAGGTAGGCGCGGAGAGGTGATTTGAAGTAGTCAGAGCCACTCTCCGCGGCAGCGCCACCTTTATAAATCTCTTTGAAAGCAAGAACTGTCCCGTTATTCTAAAGCCCTTTGATAAGTTTGTCACTTGCATTGACTTTAATGCGATTTCATCAGCAGATTTCATTAATTTCATCCTTGAATCGCAAACGGGGCAAAGGAAAATATATGACATTGAAGGCTGACTGATGAAATCGCCCGAGACTTAATCCGTGTTTTAGTGTGCGAGGTGGGGAGGGGGCGTGTTCTCCATGCATACGAGTGTGTGTGTGTGCGCGCGCGCGTTTTAACAACCTTCAAGAAACAACTCTAACTTAAGCACCAAGGCGGTTAGTTTCTGAGCCTATGGCGCCCCCTCTGGATGGAAGTGGGAATTACACTTTATCTGCCGCAAAGGTGATTTGTTTTTATAGAAATAACTGTTAAATTCCAAGTTTAAAAAAAAAAAACAAGACTGAAAGGAGAGTGGAAAATGCGCAAGCCAAGCCAAGGGAAGGCGCCTGTCCTCCCAGGCAAGGCAACATGACAGCTAATGATTTAAAGAATCGACAATGCAGGAAGCGGCCATCGCCACGGGCTCCCTAAGAGACCTTGCGTTTGCAGAAGATGCCCGCGTTGTCTTTCCAGCTTCGATGAAAGGGCGATTATATCAAGAGGCCAATCCATCACCAAGTGCGCCCGGTTTCTTTTTGGGCCCTCTTGACTGGAAGGCCAGATTGCTTGGTTTTACTCTTCCGCCCTCATTTTCCCGGGCTCTGCACTGACAACTTAATCGTCTGGTCAGTGGCATACTTTTCCTCCTCTGCCTCAATTAATTTTAGAAGAAAAAATTGTTCCGGGGATTAGCCTTTATTTTTAAAAGCTCACAGTCACGGACTCTGAAATCAGCGACGGCTGTCATGGCCTTTAAAACTAATTTAGTAAAATTGGTCGCCTCCCTGAGGGATGGAGGTCAGTGGGAAGAGTACGAGGGAGATATACCCTCTGGTCTGAAGTTTGTCAATACGTTCAATAAGCAAACTCAGATCTTTAATAGAAAGGACTTAGCTTAAAAGAAGAAAAACCTGCGTCTCTGATTTTGATATATAATGTCCCTTTGCGAGCCTAGCCTGTTCCCATTTCCTAAAAGCAGGCAGTCCGCGCTCTGTGTCGTTTAACTCAGTCCTACTGGATCCAAAGGAAGGTTAATTCCTAAATTAAATCGGAAGTCTAACCTAGATATATACCTGCTATATTTTTTACTTTACAAATGCTTAGTTAACACAATCTGAAAGGGAAGTCTGCTCATATATGCTTCTATAAGGGAACATTTTGATAACATCGTTTAGTTAAGAGAAGTTAAGAGAAGAGAAATGAGCTGTCATTTAAACACATTTTTTTTCCAAAAAGAAAAACATTGTTTTTCTTTTTGGCCTTATTTGCACAAAGCGTGATAGGAGGCTTTAAATACTAACCGCTGTTTAGAAAGGTTATTCTAAATGACTAGAAAAACGTCGCCTTACTTAAGAAGTATCTAGCTCGATTTTCTTCCTCTCCCGCCCCCCCCCCCCCCCCCCCACCACCATAGCCCACTCCACCCCCGTCCGGCGAACGGCAGCTTAGCGCGTCGTCTTCTTCGCCTTGAAACTTTTCAGCACGAGCGAAGCATTAAGATGAGCAAAATCAAAACAAAACCCTCCCATAGGAGAATGAGTCACAAAACACTGACTGGGATGGGGGGGGGGGGAAGGAAGAGGAGGAGGAGGAGGAGGAAGGTGAGAGACAGAAAGAACCAAGTTCTTTCTCCGAGCAAACGGGAGGCTGGTTTGCTGCGCCGCTTTCGGTGAAGCGATACTTCTGCTAGCGAGATGTCAAGCCCTTCCTTCCCTCTGCAAGCAACCCCAAAGATCTGCTTCGATCGATAGAGAGGTGGGGGGGGGGGATGAAAAAAAAGCAAGGAGAAATTTACTGGGAGGTATCACAACTAGCGCAACAGTTGGGAAGTACAAAGAGCCAACTGCAGCGTGCGACCAACTTTCTCTCTCTTCCACCCCCACTCCCCCCCCACCCCCACCACACACACACACACACACCTCCCTTCGCCTCGGCGCCCCCTCCTTCTCCAGAGGGAGGAAAAAACTTTTTCAGCCAATCAACGCCGTGCCAGCCCTTCCCAGCGAGGGCTGTCATTGGCGTTTCTACGGCGAAATAAAGCAGAGGCGAGGTATTTATTAAAGAGAGTCGCAAGTGAGCTTTAGGAGAGCCGAGGTTGAGCCTCGCCAGGCGATTTCGAGGGAGCCTTCTGACTTTTCGCGCGCCCAACCACCACCACCACCACCATCTCTTCCTCCCCCTCCCCAAGCCGAGGAATTCGTCTCTCTTCTTTCAATAGGGGTGGGGGAAAATTTTTTTTCCCCTCTCTCTCTCTCCACCTCGTTCAGCTTTCGCTCTCAACCGACTCCGCTTCGAGCGTCCGCGGACGGAGCAGCAAGCCAGTCCACATGCGCGTTTCTTGAGAGCGGGTTTTTCCTCCAGCGGCGACTTGAGCAAAGCGCGCCCGACAGACGAGTTTCTGCAAACGCCGCGGCTTTTTTTTTTTTTTTTTGGCGCGCGAGAGCGAAGAGAGCGAGACGCTTAGCCTGTGGGGCGCGCGCGGGGGCATTTCTCCTCTCCTCCTTCCCGGCTGTCTTCGAGAGACGTCGCTCTTGCCGATTGCTTAGGGGGGCCCCCCTTCCCTTCCCCGTTCTCCTCCCCCGCCCCTTTCTCCCCTCCGCCTCGATAATTTTTTGTTTTATTCCACCACCGCCCGCCCGCTCATATTTTGGCTTCGCCCTTTTCTCGCATGAATCTCCTCGACCCCTTCGTGAAGATGACCGAAGAGCAGGAAAAGTGCCTGTCCGGGGCTCCAAGCCCGACCATGTCGGAGGATTCCGCGGGGTCTCCCTGCCCTTCGGGCTCCGGCTCGGACACGGAGAACACGAGACCCCAAGAGAACACCTTCCCCAAGAGCGACCAGGACCTGAAGAAAGAGAGCGACGAGGACAAGTTCCCGGTGTGCATCCGAGAAGCCGTCAGCCAGGTCCTCAAGGGCTACGACTGGACCCTGGTGCCCATGCCCGTCCGGGTGAACGGATCCAGTAAGAACAAGCCCCACGTCAAGCGCCCCATGAACGCCTTCATGGTGTGGGCTCAAGCGGCACGGAGGAAGCTGGCCGACCAGTATCCGCACCTGCACAACGCCGAGCTGAGCAAGACGCTGGGGAAGCTCTGGAGGTAAAGTGGAGGGGGGGGGGGGAAGGAAAGCCGCCGAGGAAAGGGCGCGAAGGCTTGCAGGCTCGGCCGGCCGAGCGCCGGAGGGGCGGGGACAGCGAGGGCGAAAGGAAGGGAAGGAGCGCTAGAGCGGCTGGCTTGGGTGGGTTGGGTTGGGTTGGGTGGCTCGCTCGGCGCCCCTTTGGCTTTGGCACTTCTTGGGATCCCGAGGGATGCCCTCGCAGGAGCCACAGCCGAAATCGTGCGGGGCTTGAACTCAGGAAGGTCATTGGACCTTCCGATGGCAGGAGACTGGAACTGGGCAGGAAGGCGGCGAGCCTGGGTGCAGGCAGGGATGGGGAGATCGCTGGGCTTTGCGCGGGACTCGGTTTCAAAAAGGGGATTCTGGGGCGAAACCTTGCCCCTCCCCCCCTCTCCTCCAGTCTAATTTTGGTTTAGGAGCGGAGGGGAGGGAAACCACTGAGTTAGAATAGAAACCACTGAGGAAAAAGAAGATGGGAATGCTTTAGAGAAGAACGTTGTGGAATCTCATTAGAAAGGCAACAAGATCGAGGCTTCATGGAAGCCTGCCTTTTTACACCCCTGAAAAAAAACATTCCTTAAAATATAGGAAGAATACTCTTGAAAAGTATGTTGTATGTGCCCAGCAAGGCTTCTTGTGTTTAGATATTTGGCCTAACTGTTGGGGGAAAAAAAAACGACAAAGTTAAGAACTTGAGCCCTTGCTCTGGAGAAAAACAGGAGTAGCACATCTTGGGTGTAATGATGATTGGCACAAGTTAGCAAGTGCCAACCAATAAGAAGTTGGCTCAGAAGGATGACTAGCAAGAGAATCGTGGGGTGGGGAGGCAGGAGAAAAGAGAAAGTGAGTCACCTGGCTGAAGCATAGCTAATGACTTGCAAAAAAAAAAAAAAAAAAGGCTAAGGGAGCCACTTTTGTGGATGCAGAAAGCTTGGAGTGAGTTTACATGTTAATTCCCCAAATGCCTAGAAGAGGAATCCTGGTATCTGAGCTGTGGCTGAAGCTGCTGTGGTACTGAAGCCATGTCTACGGTATTTGATTGGGATGAGAAAAGAGGAAAAGGGTTGCTATCTTGTGTCTTCTCCTTTCTTGCAAGGAAGAGAATAAGGCCCCGGAGTGATTGAAAGAATTGCTGAGAAAAAAAATGAAAGGAGTGGTTTGAGTCTTTTTTTTTTCTTTCTTTTTTGCAAGAGGCTCTGGGAAAGTTTGCCTTGTGTTTCTACCCAGAGGGGAATTCTGGAATAGCAGAATGCTAAAGGCTGCCTTTCCTGGTGCCTGTCATTTTATGGTGGATTTTATACACCTTATGTTTTGTCCTCTGCATTATCAGAAGTTCATTCTACCCAAGTTTGGGGCTTTTGACAGCTGCCTGTAGCGATGCTGGCCTAGAGGTGCACTGGCAGAACGTAGAGTAAATTTCTAGCAAATCAAAGGTGCTCTAAGTAGTAAAATCAGGAAGCTTAAGCTTTGGGTAGAACTTAATCAACCAATGCATGGCTTTGTTTTAATTGCTCAGGTTATTGAATGAGAGTGAGAAACGCCCATTCGTGGAGGAGGCTGAACGCTTGAGAGTGCAACATAAAAAAGACCATCCAGACTACAAGTACCAGCCACGAAGGAGAAAGTCAGTGAAGAACGGACAGGCTGAGCAAGAGGAAGGATCGGAGCAGACCCACATCTCTCCGAATGCTATCTTCAAGGCCCTGCAGGCAGATTCACCTCAGTCTTCATCCAGCATGAGTGAAGTACATTCACCTGGAGAGCATTCTGGTGAGTGTGCCATCTTCCTCTCCTTGTAGACGATGTGGAAGAACATCCCGTATAGACAGGTTTTCTAAAGGAGCATCAGTAAGGCAGTCCAGTTGGCAGTCTGTTGCTTTTCTGGAGCAGTTTGCCAAGGAAACATAAAAGAGCTAGATAGCTATTGGGAAAAAGCAATAGCTTTCGTGTATCTACAAGACAGGTCTTCAAATAATATTACCCATCACACTCATGGGAATTAGACAGCCGTAGGTCATCCTTCAACAGTTCAACATCAACTTCATTGCTTTGCTAAGCCATTCCACCAATAGTACTAGTTTTAGTTTTCATTTCAGTGTATTACCACCCCTTATAAACTATAAATACCTGTTATTGTAGCCTTATAAAGGAGCCAGTTTTCAACTACATGCAACAATCTGCATTGGCATTTCATTCTTATTGGCATGCTCTCCATCGTCTCCTTTGCATCCAGCCAGAGTTAATCTTTAGCTAAGTTATCACTGCCATGCAACACCTTCTGCTCATTAAAAGTGGCCGCTGGTGGGAGCTTTATGGCCCTCTGGCTGTGCCTGTTATCAGAAGGGAAAGAGACCCAGGTGTGGCTTGCTTGCCCTTGACTTCAAAGGCATCAAAGAGAACTTGTCCCTTTTGTAACAACTACTATCTCCTTTGTATTCCTTACAGGGCAATCTCAAGGGCCACCTACTCCTCCTACCACTCCTAAAACAGATGTCCAGCCCGGTAAGCAGGACCTAAAGCGGGAAGGTCGCCCACTGCAAGAAGGAGGAAGACAACCACCCCATATTGACTTCCGAGACGTGGACATTGGGGAACTCAGCAGTGATGTCATCTCTAACATTGAGACTTTTGATGTTAATGAGTTCGACCAGTATCTCCCACCCAATGGCCACCCAGGAGTTCCAGTCACCCATGGTCAGCCTGGCCAAGTCACCTACACAGGCAGCTACGGGATCAGTAGCACCACAGCTACCCCAGCAGGCACTGGGCATGTCTGGATGTCCAAGCAGCAGCAGCAGCAACAGCCACCGCCTTCTCAGCAGCCACCCTCCCAAGCTCAGCCACAACCACCGCCCCCACCACCGCCGCAGCACACACTCACCACCCTGAGTAGTGAACCAGGTCAGCCTCAGCAGAGGACACATATTAAGACCGAGCAGCTCAGCCCCAGCCATTACACTGACCAACAGCAGCATTCACCTCAGCAGATCAGCTACAGTTCCTTCAATCTCCAGCACTATGGCTCTTCCTACCCGACCATCACTCGCTCCCAGTATGACTACACCGACCATCAGAGCTCCAATACCTACTACAGCCATGCTGCCAGCCAGAGTTCCAGCCTTTATTCTACATTCACTTACATGAACCCCACTCAGAGGCCCATGTACACCCCGATCGCAGACACTACGGGGGTACCTTCCATTCCTCAAACCCATAGCCCACAGCATTGGGAACAGCCAGTCTATACACAGCTCACCAGACCATAAAGTTCTGAAGGATGGTCTCAGTTCTCCAGACTTACAAAAAATATTTTAAAGCTAAAAATGAATGGAAGAGAGGAAGAAAATATCCCAGAATATGTTGTGCACTACAGCACCCCTTCAAAACCGACCAGATTATTCACAGTCAAGAAACATTCCATGATGGACTAAATCATTTGATTTGATTTTTTTTATTTTCTTCAAACAGCCAGCTTAGCTTGCATAGGTATGAACTTGTTAATTATTTTTTAACAATAACTAAAAATGAAAAAATATAAACTCAAAAGTATTCCTCTGTGAGGAATATTCTCTATTTTAAATATTTTTAGTATGTATTGTGTATGATTTGTTACCAATATGATGGGATTTATACGTACTTGTTTTTAGAGAAACTTTTAAAAACTGCTTTTTTCTTTTTGGGGGGTGGGGGGGTGGGATGGGGACAGTTGAACCACACTTAGCAAAAGAATATGCCTTAGCTTTTTTTCCCTGCTGTCAGAGGTATTTTTCTATAGTTAACAGTCACTTTTAGAGACTAAAATGTGTGCATTAAAAATCAAGGAAAAGGAAATTTTGAGGAAAGGAAAGAAGTGCCCATTAACATGATTGTGGGAATTTGGAAAGAGACTTCTATTTTTCTAGCATGGAAATAAAATATGGGGAGAAAAAATAAAGAAAGAAAAAACAAGGATGCCTTGAGCCTTAAACTAACACTATCAGACGCCTTAAAGAAAAATCCTGTGAAATCTTCCAAAAGACTTGCACAATTATCTTCCACCCTGCCAAGGGAAAAAATGGAACTCCCAAGAAGAGAGCTCAGTTTTACAGGTCTGAAGCTTTTTAATTATTATTATTATTTTATTTGCAACTACAAGCACCAAGTTATAAAGCCAGAACCAGCATTCTCTACCTTGATCCCTTTTCTTTAGCTTCCAACAGCAGGCCAACATTTGTGAGACAAATACGGTCACTCGAAAAACCAAGAGTCTTCCCTGTAAACTGCATAAAAAAACTAGAATTCTTTATTCCATGAAGACAGCTTACAAAAGAAGGAGATGGGAATGACACAGGGACACCAGCTTTAGCAAGGTTCATGGATGACAGTAGTAGGTGGTTTTTCTTCTTTTAAAATTATATATATTTATTTTGTGAAAAAGATGTTTTTAATCAAAGTTTGTTTTTCAATTTCCCCCCTTCCACATTAGAAATCTTTGTAATGTAAACAGAAATACCAGCATCTTACTCAGAGGGTATATGGTGCCTAATTGTTAAATTATGGTCTAAATCAATAACCCTTTATTTATCTTTCAGTCTTTGTTTTTGTATTTTATTATTCCTTCGGAATGTGTCTTAGGTTTGTACAAATACCTGGCTCCCGTTTGTCTTTCTATCTTTTCTATTTCTTTGGTAAGAATAAACTGGAAAGCTTTTGTGTTGTTTTTCTCATTGTACAAACAAAGCATGGCTAATTAGTGTATCACTGATTTATTTCTCCCTGAATATTTTTGGACTCATGATTTGGACCGGACTAAATTAATGGAACAGTATGCAGAGTAGAGAAAGTAAGAGTGGACTTGAATCACTCTTTCGTTTATGAAAAATCCCCCAGGTTAAAGCCAATCAGCAAACCTTCCTTTACATACGGATGTCTGACTTGCAGGGATTTCATTTTGCATGAAGGAACATTTAACTAATTCCTTAAATTGCTATTCAAAGTGGTCCAATCCACTGTATCACCTTAAGGTTCCACCTCTTTAACCTTTTTTCCGGGTAGGCCTAGGCTTATTCTGCATAAGTGAAGCAAAGCAACAGTGAATGTAAACCAGCAAAGCAGAGAAGGGCACATTTCCATTAGGGCTTTATTTATCTGTCCCTTGAAGGTGCCATAGATAGAGCTATTCCAACAGAATAGATGCTGCTGGAACCACCAGACAATGGGTGCTTCTCAATTTGCCTAACCAGACTTTCACTTCATTTTGGAAGAAATTAGGGAAAGCGACACTGGTGAACTTGTGGCCAAACAGTTAAAATATTGCTTTGGGAAAAAGTTAGCCAACTTTTTTATTTTAAAATGTTATATTTCTTAATTATTTTATAGGGAATTCAGTAGAAGAAAAGCTTAAAGCACTCTTATCATATGGTATCTTTTCTACTTCTATATTAAAAAAAAGCAGATCTCTTGAAAGTATTTCTGTAACTTAAGTAATGTCCTTTCAAAAAGATTAGTTTTAGATAAAAGAACACTTTTTCAGTCATTTTGTTTGCAAACCCTTTGGGTCTCTGTAAAACTTATCTTTTTGTATATTATTGTTTGCAATAAATATACATTGTATTAAACTTGGAATGAAAGAGCTATTTTAGCTGCAGTTCCGGAAGGGATCCTAACTATCATAGTGAAGATGCGTTGTTTTTGTTTGATGCAATTACATCTACTTATGCAATATACTGGAAAATGTGTATTTTCTGTTCTGACCAAAGTCGAATTTGGAGTGTACAGCATTACCCATCTACAACTCTTTAAAGCAGCCACATCTTTTCCTGGGAACACATGGTTTGGAAAAGTCACAACTGGTTTAAAGAGTAGAAACAGGTGTTACATTCATCATAGTAGTTTTGGAACTGGGCCTAGAGACTTGTACAACCCTATTCTATAATAACATAGTTATCAGATTCAAATCAGTTTACAAATTATCACAAAATTAGCTAACCAACGTTTTGGGGTTGACAGCCTGTTTAGATGTGTTGCTTGCTAATTCTCTTGCAAAATAAATGGAAGGAATCATGGATGTTCCAGCATTTAAAACTTGGAGGTTTTATTTTCCCTGTTTACCATTCCAGCATATTATTTCTTACACAACCTGAAAATACCATTTTCTTTTCAGCACATGATTACATGTGCTGGGCAATGTTACATAGATTAACTTAAGTCTTGTTGTCTTCAGAATGCACAGAAATACCTGACCAGTTCCAACATCCAAACAGCATTTTTCTAAAGGAATTACAAAAACAAGGCTGAATGCTTCAAGACTCAATTTGAAAACTATGTAATACAAAATTTGGAACATTTGCTGGGCCTTATGTAAAATGGTTAAGGAAATATGATTCAGAAACATAAGTTAAAATTTGTATGATTAAATGGATGTAGCATTGAAAACAATATGCACAACAGTGGGAATTTCAGTGGAATAAAAAAAAGTAGTAGTAAATATCATACTTGGAGAAAACTGGTATAATATACCACTCCAGTATGGATTGTTAAAGATGGTTAATACATTTTCTTTTTAAAAAAGTATGTAAAGCATAACTATCAGGTTACTTCTTGCTCTCATATTAATGGCAATGTATAAAGCCCAGGAATTTGGAAGAAGATCTATAGCAGAATGAAACTGATTCTAAAAGCTGAATTTCCTTTCCAACTTGCAATCTTTCTATTAGATATCTCTAAGACTTATTTATACAGAACATACTTTTGTACATGCCAACAGTACCTAGGGTACCTTACATTTCTCATTAGAAAATACATACAATTCCTATAATAGATAAAGAGCAAATACAGTATGCTTCTTTGTCTAAGATGACTTCACATTTTAAAAATAAATCTGACCCAGAATTTAATTTAATGTGGAAACTAGGTTTGGACTATAATTCTACCCATGGACTTGTATCATATCTGAAGTCTAGGCTAGTCGTTATTTAAGGCATAGATGTTTGTGTAAATCAAAGTAGAT
The DNA here is from genome assembly GCA_012654045.1 of Ptyas mucosa. NCBI lineage: Eukaryota > Metazoa > Chordata > Lepidosauria > Squamata > Colubridae > Ptyas > Ptyas mucosa. Next base: position 10,946,500 of record WNWU01000020.1, read on the forward strand.
ATTTTATAAGATAGGACTAATTTTTCACTTTAATTTCATCAATTTGAATAATGATATTTTCAAAATGACATAGGATACTTAAATCTCTGGGTGAAATGGGCAGTTTAGAATAGGAAATATGAATATTGAGGACTAAACTTTATCCTCAGGATGTGTACTTTAATTTACTTACTCATGTGATCCTTGTAAATCTCTTGTTTATTCACTTTGTGTTTTCATTCTTTTCTCCTTGCTTCTGTTTCTTTCTGCCTTGCTTTTTTCCTTTAAAAAGTTCAATGAAAAGTATTTAAAAATGGGTAAAGGCAACCAATTTATGAGCAAAGGATGCTAAAGTGCATGCACTGGCTCCTGCTCCCACCTGTCATTCATATGAACCACTGGCTACATCCATTGGGCAAGTCCCCTTCTACCACACTTCATTCAGAAAAAAATGATCAGATATGGATGGTGCTGAAAGCTGAGGCAGCCAGTTAGAAGAGAACGGCAGGTGCTTTTCTAACTTTTGTGGAGTTCATCCTCCATAACATCTGTCTTTGGCTATTCTGCCTGGAGCAGATGGGAGTTTGACCTTCCTTTGCCTAGCTCTATGGTTAATGCAATACAAGCCCACATTTGGCCTCACAAATCTCAAAAAGACTTGCACTTGCCAGCTTTAGGCTGGATGGCTGCCTGGAACAGAACCCTGGCTAAGTAACACATTGCCTTGTTGAAGGTAATGACGATGGAAGGATACAAGGTAGACTCCTTGCTTTGGCATGAATCACCTAGGGAGTTCACAGGATCATACTGGCTTGCAAATCCCCTCCAGCAAAACAAACAGATGAGGTCATTCCTTGAACTTCTGGGTTTTAATCTAAACTGCTGCTGCTTAGTGATTTTCTTGCTCTCAAAGCATTGGTGGAATTTCTCCCCACACAGATCTTGCTCGTGGCATGAACAACAGAAAAAGTTAGCTGCCCATGAAAAGCGAGATACGATTCCATCCAAGAGCTGCAGTAAAGCCAGAATAATGGTGGTCTTTTCCAGCCAGAGATGTCGACAAACAGTTTAAGGAGAAAACAGCAACAATATAATCTGTTTTATCAAGTCAACTAATCACTGCTTCTATTGTTAAGGGGGAAAAATAATATTTTTGTGTTGGGGGGTGGGTCTGATAGTCAGCTGCCTTAATTTCATTTTAAAGTCAAGGAGGACAGATGAGTTTCAACAAGCAAACATTGAGGGAAACAATATGTTTTGGAGAAGTTACCAGTCTTTGGTAAGAAAGGATGCAAAAATAATCCTTAGCACCAGCAGTAACAAAACATGGTTAGGCCAAATTGACAACCTGCTCATGATGCCATCAGACAAATCCCAGCATTTATGTATTTGTGTCCTTTCTTTTGTCACAGGTAAGTTGTACCAGTAGCATGATGACGATGACATGTATCTATTGTGATTTTCCCCTCTCCTACAAAATGCCCAGGAACTATTCCAACATAAACTGCTATTCCATTGTTTTATTTTATTTTTTTTGCTAGAAAACACTGGAAAGAAATCCCAGCTCCCTTTAATTTGTCCAATGTATCTGGAAAGAAAAATCAGATTTTATTATTTGAATTCTTAAACCCAGAGAGAGAGGGAGACAAACATAGCTGGAGAAACAGACCATCTAAGTAAAATCTTTGACAAAAACTGTGATTTTAAATCAAAAAATAATAATCCAAGAACTTGATGAAATCCTTCCACTATCTGTGGTAGTCCTTTAACTTTGTACCATCTATGACTCCAATTTAAGAACAGACAACTTCCGACACCTTTTCATTTTACCACATGACACTTTGCTTCCAACTCTGCCTCCCTTCTCTTTTGTAACTCCTTGTTTTTGATTCCCTATCCAAGACTCCAAAAGTCTATTGTAAGTTCCAACTCAGCCAGAAAAAAGATAGAAAAGATACCCTGACTGCACTGAACAGTGCAAAGAAATAAGTAAAAATTGTTAATTGCCATGAAGGAAGTGGTCCCATAAATCAGATGACTAGTTCATTCTTGGTCCCACTAAGTAAGAAGCGTTCTCCAAAGTTTCATAAAGAATATTTTTCTTCTTTTTCCTTCTTGAAGAATTAAATGATTATTACTACATGGTTACTTACAGCTAGATAAGCAGTTATATTATTAATTATACTTGCATGTTGTGTATGCAAACACACATTGATATTAAATACATTTGAATATTTTTAAAATGACTTTCATTCCACATAGTAAAATATATATTCTTTGCTGTTCTGGTTGAAAAGAAAAAAACACTCGCTGTTATTAGAAAATCAATTTAGTGGCCTGAAATTTAACAGCATCTATTTAGGGACCAGTTTGCATCCAGATTGCGCCTTGTATATGTTCCCATGCACACAAAAATGGAGAGTGACAGACATAGAGGAATAATTCTGGTCTCTCCCAACAAAATTAGGACGTCTGGCCGTCCATATTTGTCTCTTTTCTTCACTGCCAGCTCATTACTGTACTCTGAAAGGGCCGGGCTTCAGGGAATGGGTGGGTGGGTGTCAACTGAGATCTTAATAGGGATGCCTAATCAGCCAAATTCAGTTAATTGGGCAAGTCCAGCCCTTTCCTGTTTAAAAAAATTCCTTATATTCATGCAATCAGACTTTCAACTAAACCCACTACCAGGAATTCGATTTGGTGTGTTCAGAATGATTTTTGAAACCCTCTGGTCCAAAATAATATGCCAGAGATTCAAACTGGAATCAATGATCTTCGTGCTGCTTGTTGGGTCAAATCCCGTTTTGCAAATAACATTTAAGGGCCGATCCAGAATGTTTCTTTTCGCCCTAGCTCTGTTCTAAAGACTGTCTATTTTGAGAGTTTGAATGATGTGACCCTGACAGATGTTCTCTTGAGAAATGTATATTCTGGATTATAGAAATAGAGTGCTTTTATAGTAACTTCTCTTTCAAAATGATGTTTTGGATTCATAAGCTAAAGCACATGTGCACGTTCACCATATCCTTATCCATTTTAGGGTAGTTTGGGAAACCTAAATCAGTTCAAAGGTGTGAACCAAGACAGTTTTTAACTCTCATAAATTCCAAAACAAACATCTTTCCCATAATATACCTCACCTATAAATATTTCCCTGCTGGTGCAGTGACCTCTATGTCGCTTCTTGGTTTTAAAGGCTAATAGTTCCACTGCAGATATTCCATTAAAGAAAAATAGCGTCTACATACTGTATATAGTCAGCAAAAGTGTAAAGGGAAAGATCGACCATATGAATGCACAAAATGAAAATGAAGTTTAAAAGGCAGAACTGGCTCAACTACCATAAATCTTCAGCAACATCTGCCTTATGATGACTCTTAAATATTTCCAAATCCAAATCACCTGTGCAAAATATAGCAGCCTTCTGATGGTGTGAACCAGTGATGCTGTTGTTACATTTCTTGAGGGAATCAGCTTCTAAATATCACCAATAGCAAACATAATTTTCTGACTATTTCCATATCCCGATTTCTTTTCGTGAAAGAAAGCAATCTTCAAAGCAAAGAAAAAAAGAAAGAAAAAAAGATGTAGATAGAGATGAGTTAACATACTATGGAATCAGACAAGGATTTGCAAATTATTTTAAGTGAAGAATCAAGGGCAGCACTATGGAATTTACTTGCTCCCTACGTGCTTATTCATATCTTTAAATGGTTCTCAGAGAACTTGTCCTCTGCCCTGCCTTTAAGTCAATCTTAAGATATCATGGTACGGGTCTCTCGTGTAATGGCCCCAATTTGTGACTTCATGAAGCTCCTTTCTTACAGTTTTTGAGCACATCCTTCAGATGGAATTGGACAACGTACCACAGCCAACTCACTGTGGCCAATTCGCCACCATGGCTAACTTGCTGCAGGACAACTTGCCATGGTCAACCCGACATGGGACAACTTGGTGCAGGGCAATTTAAGAATTCTATTTAATTATTTAAAACAAATAATTATTTTAATTTTGCCCATTCACATATCATTTATTTATTTATTTATTGGTTCGATTTATATGCTGCCCTTCTCCGGAGATTCAGGGTGGCTTACAATGCGTTAAGCAATAGCCTTCATACTTTGGTGTATACCTGCTTAATAGGGCTTTCGGACCTCCCTAAGCGGTGTTCTTTTTATACAAAGTCAGCTTATTGCCCCCACAATCCGTGTCCTCATTTTACCTACCTCAGAAGGATGGAAGGCTGAGTCAACCTTGAGCCCGGTGAGATTTGAACTCGCAGTAATTGCAGGCAGCTGGCAGCTAAGTGCTATTTAACAGTGCTTTAGTCTGCTGCTCCACCAAGGCTCCTCATTCTGTCCTTCCTTTTGCATCCTTTCTTTAATGATTTTATTCCACTATTTCTTTGATATTAGTGTAACTCTTGTCCTGCAGCGAGTTGGCCGAGCGAATTGTCACAGACCCTCCTCAGAACCTGTTTGACCAAGACTTTTATTGCTTTAATAGCTTATGAGCTTATTGCATTTTAATTTGCAACTCATACAAAGATTTGTTTTTAAGAAAAAAATCATTTTGGGGAGCTTGTTCTAAAAGAGGGGATATACTGAAAAAAATGAAAGAGGAGAAGGGGGGAAGTATATAACACCAAGGTTTGCCCAATAGTATGACAGAATGCTAGAGTGTGATGGGGACATTTAGGCTAACAATTTCAACTGCTTGCTCAGTGCAGGAATCAAACTTAAAATATCCCAGACAGATGGCTGTTTGCTTTGGTTGCAACTTATTTAAAGAAGGAAGCTCACCATCTGTCTGGACAATTGGTTCCACTGCTGAACTGTTCTTAGTGTTAGCAAGTTTCTATTAACATTCAATCAGAACCTGCCATCCTGAAACTTAAATCCATTATTCCATAACTTGCACTCTGGAACTCTCCCACTGGAAATAGTTGGAGTAGGCTTTTATCGTCTTCTATCTAACATTCTTTCAGAGACAGTAAACCCTCAGTTTATCAGCCCTTGATACCAAAGAGTGCAATGATGTACAGTATATTGCCACAATGTTATATTATATTTAATGGATATTCATCAAAAATACCAAACATCAAGTTAGTTTGCTAAAATGCTGATTCACTGTATTTGAAGAATGCTGCCCTATATGTCCTTTGTCTTCTTTTCTCAAGAGAAGACTTACTCAGATACTTCAATCAAATATCAATATCAAATACTATTTCTAGCACCTTAATCATCCTGTTTGCTCTTCTCTGAACCTCTAGAGATAACTTGAGAAGCTCGCAATAGGTATTGAACCACAATTTTTACATCCATGCATTATTTCCTTGATCCTATTTGCAATTTTTTTCTGCACTTTCCAAGTCTATCTTATTTTTTTACTTATATTTTTGAATTTATATTTATTTTTTAAAAAAAAATAATCTCAAAATGGGATGCCATGAATTTTAGCATACACAATGATAAAATTCCATCAGTGATCTGTATGAAAGTATTATAATATTGTCCTTCATTTATTTCTTTTCCCAAAGATACCACCATAGAAATACCTTTTCTACAGCTGTTGCCCACAGCTGTCCACAATTTCTCCTTAATCCTTTTCTTAATCAATTACTACAACTTACAACAGAGACTTTCTATCACAACCATATGCCTCAATTGCTCAAACAGAATTGCAATCTTCATCCTTCCATTGTAAGAACAATCCATTTATGAATTAGTTAGGTACATTGAGTTAGACCAGCAACTCTATGAACAAATATCAATTATTTCAAATTATCCCTGCAAGTGTGCAATGACCTTGAGCATCCAGTTTTCACCTTTGTTGTCGTAGACATATCATTGTTGTTCCTGATGTTTTGTATATTTACCAATCCTTTCCTCACTAGAATTGATATCTTTATTCTCCAAGTATTCTCCAAATCTATTTTTAAGCTCCCAAAACAGTGATCTACCATGTTCATATCTTTGATGTCAACTGTAAATTCACTTTGGAATGATTGGGATTTCATATGTATTTAACATTAACATTAATTTACTTTCATAATTGCTTTTAGGACTTCTTTATTTTCCAGTAGCCAAGTCATATGTAGATAACACCACACATTCCAGTTTTCATTTCAGCTGCCATTTCTTCAAATCCTTCTATTCTAATTACCTATTTGTTTAAGTTAAACAGCTTGGGAATAGCCCGCCCAAGCTCTGTTTTTGGCTGCGACGGCCTCCTGCAACCCTCTGCGAGTGATCCTCCTTCAACTCTCTGTGAGCGCTAATGGCCCTCCCGAGCTCCATTTTTGCTGACAGAGGCACCACGGGCCATTTCCATTTCCAGGAGGCCTTGCTGGCAAAGGCAACATGGGCCATTTCCAGGGTGGGCCAGATCTAAGCAACCCATGGGCCAGATCCGGCCCCCAGGCCTTGATTTAATACCCTGCTGTAGACTGATTCCATTTGACATCACCTTCAGACCCAACTGGGAGGGGACTTTGACGAGATATAAAGAGGGCAATGGATTCAGAAGGGCAAAATCAGAGTGAAATGAGGCCTATGCTAATGCTTATGATGTAAGCATGCTCCACAGACTGTTCTAGTACACATCTACATCTGAATGACACCAGAATAGACCTGAGTACAAAGCTACCATTACCACTAAATAATACATGCATTGCAGAGATAGACTTCCTATGACCTTCCTCCCTTTTGTATTCACTTTCTGGTTTACAGCAGCACTCCAAAACAACTTTGTGCCATTAGATTGCCTACCTAGCATCCTTGTTCCTACTGATGAAAACACTTTATACAAACCTTCAGGTCTCTATATATTGTTTTAAGGCCCAACTCAAAGGTAATGGTAGCCTGTTATTAAATAGCTGCAAGCTTATCTCTGGGATGCGAGTCAAATGCTTTAACTCTTGATAGCCATTGCTTTCTTCCTCTGACAGCTTTCCACATCCAGTTTCCATTTTTTTAAAAAATAGGAACTTGCTTCATGCATCTTCCATGAACATGTAGTTGGCCATACAAGGAATTTGATCTTGGGTCTCCCCAGTATATTCCATTCAATATAATTTAGTTCCCCTCACTCCTTGATATTTTATAGTAGTCCTGGGGCTGTGCTCATTCTGGATACAGAGAAAATGTTAAGAAACAGATGGTGTAAGTGTGAAATTGGGCTTTCCCCTAGATATGGGGACTAATTACACCAAGTTGTTTGACCATCAAACCGCTATCAACACACAGTCTCACTTCATAAATTTTAAGCTGCTAATAACAGGACTGGACAGAAGTTTTAAAGCTTCAGTAGGCAGTTTAAAATTAACTTACTCCCTTTCGGTGGAGAAAACAACCAATGTAATTCCAGCACTGGTTCTTAAATCGCTTAGATTCCCATGGCACCCCTTGAAAAGGGCATGGCAGAATCTCCATGAAGTATCCATATTATGAGCTCAACTCAGTGACCAAAAGTCCCTAAGACAGAGAGCCAAAGTCCATGCTATGCTGGGAGATCATGATAGATTTCTCAATTGATGCAGTCGTGAGAAGTAGAGATAGCTGATTTGATGAAGAAAACAGTAAGAAGGGTTTACTGAATTTAAATTTTGCTTGTTGCTACTTTCCTGATCTCAATTGCTGTCCTCAATGTTCATGGCCTTATGTGCTAATGCAAGTGAGAAATATAGTTGATTGGCATGGTACTTTTTTTTTTCCTATATGGAGGAAATAACATTACCTCAGCTGCCACACTGCTTCTTAACTCAATCAACAATACTCCAACATTCTTGGCTCATGCTACTTCATAATTGCACTGAACTATCATCTGTTAAATGATGTATAATGACTTATTTCACACATAAGGCAAAGCTATAATCTTGATGCACAACTTTTATTAGGCTGGTTATCACGGTTGGCTTTTGACATGCCAGGTACCAAAATCCTAAAAGTAGGAGGAGATTTAAAGGGACCCCCACAAACACACCATTTTTTAATATAAAAATGAAATTAAAATTACAGGTTATAGAAGGATGACTCTCAATAAACTCTCTTACACTACATTTTGGAGTTTTCTAAAACTGTAACAAAAGGTGCAGTGGCCACTGGTTGTACTGCTCTTATAAACTATAGTTTAAACCATAATGACCGAGTTTCAGACATCACACTAAGCCCAAACCAAACAAATCCCATTATTGCCCATTGTTTAAACCCAGCAACTGTAGCTGCTACTGGAAAAATTGGTTACAGATGTCCCAGTGCATTGTGTAACCTGACCCAAATTCCTTGTCTCCTAATTTGACTGCTACTATGGAAGTGTTTGAACTCTTACAGTTCTGTTCAGAACTATGGATTCCCTTGCCATTTGCCACTTACATTACTGGAAGAACAAGTTTTTAAAGGAAGGAGAAGTTACATGCCTCCAGGTTTTAGGCATATGTTATTGAGCTCACCATAATAGTATACCAAATGGGGAAATGGGGAAATCAGAGGACAGAAATGGTTTCCCCTTTATTTTCAGAAATTTCACTTATATGGATTCTGCAACACCAGCCCATTCCCTGATTTTTTGGGGTGGTATTTGGTGGCACCTGAAGCCATCTGTTTCTTCAAACACAGTTGCCATCTACTGAAGTCATGTGCCAAAGTTAGGACTGGAGCCTTTCTCCTATAACTTTCTTGAGGCATTATAGGATCAACTTGTTAGTTCCGTTTTCTGGGAAAAAGCAATTTTACTTTATGCGATTTGTCAAAATGGTTTTTAGATATTAAAAAAGCAGAATGAATAACAGTGCATCTTAAAATAATAGTGTCAAAAAGATAAGTAATTTCAAAGGAAAATGCATACCCATACCTATTTGGTATCTGTGGCTTTAAGGGTTCTTAATATGCATATTAACATATGCAGAATTTCCAACTATATAAGATCTATTATAAGTAATTGCTTCCTACATGTGGAAGACTGGGCAAGGGACAGAATTAGTGTGCTGGTTCTACTTCTGCTCCTTGTTCAAGGGAGAAGTTTTCAACTTGTCCCAATTTTTTTTCTTTTTACTTTTCCTAATAAACAGAGGGGTAGTATCGGCCATTTTTGATGTAGTGGTTAAGGTGCTGGCCTAGTCCTGCCTGAGGCATAAATGACTTCAGGCCAATCCAGGGGTGAAATGCTCCCGGTTCAGACCGGATTGCCCGAGCCGGTAGCGATGGAGGCGGGTGGTTCAGAGAACTGGTAGCAAAAATCCCTGCCCCCCTCCCCCCATACCCAGCTGAGCCACACAATCATCAGTGTGATGATTGATACAAATTACATTGATACAAATTAAATCAATTACATTGATACAAATTAAATTATTATTATTATTATTATCAGAGGTTTTTTTTTTACTTTTAAAAGCATTTTTTCTACAACCTCTTTGGCCGAAAAAATGCTTTCAAAAATAAAAAAAATAAGCCTCTGATGATCACGCGGCTCAGCTGGGATCCTCAAAGGCTTTTAAAAGCCTTTTTTCTACAACCTCTTCAGAGGTTGTAGAAAAAATGCTTTAAAAGCCTCTGAGGATCCCAGCTGAATTGCCTGATCAGCTGAGACTTTTTTTCTTTTAAATGCCTCTGACAATCCAAGCTGAGTTATTATTATTATTATTTATTGGACTTGTATGCCGCCCTCTCTCCAAAGGACTCAGGGCGGCTCACATCAGCGAAACAATCCCAACAAATACACATTAAAACCTACTAAAACAGACTAAAACCAATTTAAAACCAATTTAAAACAGTAGTTCAGGAATCAGAGTTTCCTGATCGTCAGAGGCATTTAAAAGAAAAAAAGCCTCTGCCGATCAGGCAACTCAGCTGGGATCGTCAGAGCCTTTTGAAAGCATTTTTTACAACCTCTTTGTGGAAGAGGTTGTAGAAAAAATGGTTTTAAAAGTAAAAAAAAAAAATGGCCACGCCCACCCAGTCACATTACCCTCCCCCCACCAAGCCATGCCCACAGAACTGGTAGTAACAAATTTTAGATTTCACCACTGGGCCAATCACTCTCTCAGCCCAACTCACCTCACAGGGTGGTTGTTGTGGGGAAAAGAGGAGGAGGAAGGAGTTATAGGTAAGCTTGCCACCTTGAGTTGCTTATAAAAGTAAGAAAGGATGAATTAAAAAAAAAAACCCTAATACAAAATTTTACCAGACTCTCTGCTTTTCCATTTGAGCGACCATGTTTAATATCCACCCTAGGCAAAGGTTTAGCAAAGGCTTCTGGTTTATGTTGTCACTATAACAAACTCCTTATCCTGACAAATGAAGCAGCTATTACTGTTAGTGATATTTAGGCACAAACAGACTTCACTCATCCATTCCATTGGTGCACTAGGTAAATTTTAGAATTTAAAAGTAATAGTTTAATTACATTTGCTAGGCAGGGTTCTCTTTGGCTAGCCATATTGTGTCCCTTTCCTGCAGAAAAGAGCAATCTATTCTTAATGTAAACACAGTAAAACTAGTGTTTTGATAGTGCATTTGTCCCATAGTGCATATGTGTCTCCATAATTATAAAATATTTTTAAAACTGTTTTTCTCTCTCTCTTGTATGAGAATATGCTACAGTTAGTGTCACTAGCCCTAGTGTTCCTTTCATTCCAACAACTGCTCTGGTCTTTTCTTTTCTTTTTTTTTTTACTATCTACATGACCTGCCAATCTCCTGATAGTCATTTGAGACTCAATGGTCATTGAAGAAGACTTTAGTCCCAAATCCAAGCTTAGAAATATGTGAAATATTCAGTGTGGGAGTTCTTCTCCAAGGTTGCAGATTTCCACCTCCCCAGACTGACCCATAGGTAGTTCTGTAAGTCAGTATCAAATGACATGATAATGCAATCATGTTTTCTTTTCATTATTGTTTTAAAATGATCTAAAACTTATGGTGACTAACTATAAGCTGCTAACTAGATTAAGCCTCATAATCATATCAGGCAGAGAAAATTATTTCTCTCAGAATTTCTTTGGCCTCTGAAGATGAAAATAATTAATCGAGGGCAGATTTAATAAAAGGCAAAACTGAGATAGGAAGAATGGAAGGTACGTTGAAAAAAAACCCTCAAGCCCTCTAAAATTAATGCACTTTTTTAAAAAAAAAACAAAAAAACAATGCCCTGCTATTTTCTAAGATGAGGAGGGAAATTTCTTTCTTCAAAATACTTGGAACAAAATGTGGTGTTGCCATGGTTTCACCCTCACTGGCTGAAAATGACAATATTAGCGGCAGTGACCTGGCAATTAGAAACTCTGTTCCCAGGTCAGACTACAGGGAAAATAAAGAGCGATTACTGAGCTTAGAGAAGGCAGAATAATGGCATGGGCTCCTGGGCTCCCTATCTTTTATAACTGGCCCATTTAAATGCAGATTGTGATGACTTTCTACCTGGGGCCTCTAATCTGTCTCCCAGCCCAATCAAACAATAAGCATCTTTTGGCAGAGGAGGCAGGACGGGGATATAGGGAAGAAAAAAGTCAGCATCCCCACATTCAACCATTTCTCAAATCCTCACTGTTGGCTTTTCTCTCCCTCCTTCTTCCCATAACCAGACTTCAAGTGCCACGGTTTCACCACAGCCTTTGTAATCCTTTGGAGACTACCAAGCAGAGAGAGCCAATCGTATTATTAAGCAGTCAAAGATGACGAAATCCTTTCACCGGCCCAAAGAAATGGCCCATGTTGATAGCTGCCGGGCTGCCAAATTTTAATCACTAGATTAATCACAGGATGGCTTTGTGGAAAAATTGGCTTATCCCTAGGGCTCCGGGAGAAGAGCGGTTTCCAAGCACTCATGGGTTGAAGCACAACTGATTCTGTTGCGTAACTGTAATGTGTGGGTGAGGAGTGACACTTTAATGTCCATGGGTCTGCTTAGGTTGGGAATATGACACAGAATTGCTTACATTGATCCCTTGTTGCTCTAGATCACTCTCAACCTTGGACACTTAAGAATTCCTGGCTGGGGAATTTTGGGAGTTGAAGTCTATATCCTGTATCTTAAATTTGCTAAGATTAGGAAATACTCCTCTAGATGAAACTCAGTATTATGCACTATGTGTGGTTTCAGCTTCATGAAGAAGCAGTCTTTGTCACCTGGTCTGGGTTCAGAATTCAGGTGGGGTTGGGTGGGGTTAGTACCTAGCTGGGAGATCCAGATCAATCCCACAGCCATAGGCTAAAAATCTAAAGAATGTCATGGAAGAAGATCATGCCAAACCATTTCCAGATTGCTGCCAAGTAAATTACCTGAAGTAACCAGGAATTGAGCTCAGTTTGTAGGATCCTATTGTGGTTAATGCAATCTTACCACCAAAACCATATCTCCCTTACTGTCTGTTTTCCTGTTCATCTCTTACTAAAAATACCATTTCCTCAATCTTTTTCCATAATTGATTCTTGTGGCGGCAATTCAGATGATACAGGGTTGTGAAAGGAGGAGTTTGAGGGGTCTGATGTTGAAAGAAGCCATAGACTGCTATAATAGCTTATCATACTGGCCATATAGTCTGTCATTAAATAATAATGATGTTTTGCTTTGTACATTTATAGCATACAGCACTCTGTCTCAATAGGTAGATTCCCTCCCTATTTTTCCTTTTTCTTTCCTTTTTCTTTCTTTTTTTCTCTCTTTCTTTCTCTCCCTTCCTCCTTCCCCCCTCCCTCCCCCGAGATACTTTTCCCAGGGTGCTCCAACATGCCTGGGGCCCATTAGCATCCCTTGTGCATAATTAGAGCTCGATGCACTGTTATGCAAAGCAGCCTCAGATGACAAAACTGCATCCTGGACAACTACAGAAATCTGGGAGACACTTTCTCACACAGTTTTAGCCAATGCAAACTGGCACTCTGCATAGTTTCAAAATTAATTAATTGGGGACAGTTGGATCCTCTTGCACCCACTCGTGGCACGCTTCCGATCCCAGCTGCTGAAAAGGACTCTCTTTACAGATCAGTGTGTATTTGTGCTACTGTGCATGTCTCTTTGCGTGTGAAGGAAAGGGGAGAGAATAAAAACTTTTTTAAAAAGTCCTTATTTTTTTTTTAATCCTGTCTTCTGTCTCAAATGAATAAAAGATCTTGCAAGAAAAAAGAATAGTTCTCTTTGCCCCTTAAAACAAAAATCATAAGAAGCTGCCTTATGCAAATTGAGCTATTTGTCCATCAAGTCCAGAATAAAGGAACCACCCACCCTATGGTAGGAAAAGCCAGGCTTCTGAGGGTTTGAAGGCTTTTCCAGATAGCCACATTCAAGTATTATGCACCAGTCCTTAAGCCATCAGAAATCTTTGCTGGCATAAACAGTGTTGCCCTAATGGCTAGGTCCCCCTACTCTGCCACAGTAAGGTGGCTGACAAAGCATTACTTGTCCTTACTGATTTATAGTAGGCAAGGTTAAGGTCGTGATTGGACTATACCCTTAATTTTGTCTTCCCCAGGGGTATCTGTAGAAGACGGGGAGTGGCCACAAATGCAATTGAAGTTGCATGTATGCAGCATGCAACCATTGCATGGATATGGTTGACATCTTGAAAGGAAGAAATGAGAAAGTCCTTCTATGAAGCACTCGTAAAGCTCCAATCTTTCGTGAGTTCCTGGTCTGAGTACTGGCCAAACTTTGAAGGGATCTGCCCATTTCTGCCTTCAATCTGATTGGCCCAATGTTAGCAGTGAGTTTCAGGAAGAATTTAAAAAGGTTATCCCCAGTTCTAACTCACAAAGTTCAATTTGACATTTGGGGAAGAGAAGTTGGAGAAGGATATTAATTTGAACTACCTAGATCCCCTTCTTCAGGTAAAAAGGGAGTTTTCTCCAATGGAAAGCACCTTCTCTCTGTGAATTCTCCCTTTGCAATTTGGGATCCTGGAAAATTATTATTTGAATTGGCATAGAAAGCTTCCAAGACACAGACAGGTTTGCTTTCTTTTCATTAGAGACTTCAACTCAAGGCTTTTTTTGCATCTAGCAGAAAAAGTCTGTCAGTCATTTTATTTCAGTCATTGACCAGTAAAACAAGAGTCACATTTAACTTGCTGAATATGAATACAGCCTATATAGCATAGAAATTGACTAAGGTAAAACAAGCTACAGAATTATATAACACAAAGTAAAATTGTAAATTTAAGTGTAAGAATTTTGGGCATGGAATTAATGTAGCTAAGATATTATACATTTTATATAAGGCAATTAAATGATTATTTAGAACAAAAGAATAGTAAAGTTATGGATCTAAAATATAGAAGCATTATATTACTAAAAGTCATGGTGAATAGCATGTGTTTTATTTCTATTCCCACCATAAAGCTTTTGTTTCTAATCCATTCATTGTAGATGACACATTAGTTCACAGTTGATCTTTACCAATATTGGCAGGATTCTAGAATCCACCAACATATAATGTAGCCAACTGCAACCAACACAAAAGGAAACCCCCAATCCAATCCATACTAGTCAGAAGGACAAGTTCTAACATCACAAATGAATAGCCACTTGTCCAAATTAATGTTCTTTCCATCAATGTTGCATCGAAATTTAGAATTCTTGGGAAGCTTATTCCACGAGTGAAGTTTGACTCCTTTTGACTTCCTGTTATTTTATTGGCAAAGTGGTTTTTCATTTATTTCTTTTGGGACTGGTTTTGGTTTCCCATCCAAGTATCAATGAGATTTAATCCTGCTTAGCTTTTTCAAAATCAGCCATGATGCTACTTAGCTGAGGTACAATTCATAATTGCCCCTGAAATCTGGACACAGTGGAAATAGCAAAATTTTCCCCTGCACTGATTAAGTTGTTCCTTTGTAGTGCCCTGTGTGATCTAAATATGTATTAAGCCAGCTTTCTTTCCAGTATCACTCTCCATATTTGGTAAAATGATAAGCTTGGTCCCTGTGCAGTTGAAACTTCTTGTTTCTGGATCCTAATCAGTGAGTTCAGAGAAGAAAGCTTTATGGAGAAGGTAGCAGAGAGGAGAGAAAGTCATATAGTAGGAAGAGCCTATAGGAGGGGGAGAAGGAGAAAGCAGCAGAAATAGGCAGCAAAGAAAAGAGAAGCAGACAAGGGGCCATAGCGGTGCCCATAAAAACATCTTTTCTGGCATCTTCTCAAACTTGATGGAAGACCAGAGCAAATCCAAATTGGTTTGACCCAATTTTGTAGGAATGTGCGTGCTTCTGAAGAGAATATTTTGGGGATTTGTGCTTAAATATTCACAATCATAGGGATGGGATTCTTCTAATTCATTTTCCACAGAGTGATTAACAAAAGAGAGTTGTAGTTCAAAGATAGATAAATATGTTTTTGGCCAAACTTACTCTGATGAAAACATGACATTGTTTCACTGCTGAATATCAAGAGCTCCATGTGTTGCCTCTGCTGCCAAAACCATAGGGGTGAGAGAGGTTTGCCTCAAAAACCTCTTGGTAATTTCTGATGGATGGATGATGAATCACAAGATTTAGAGGAGTTCCCTCCAGGTCAGGACAATGCAAATAACTATGATTGTAACATAGAGCTAAGCTGAACTGAATCACATCTGGTTGAAACCCTACTGGCATTCATATTAGAGAGAACCTAGAGAAGACAATATTGAATTTCAATGTTTTGCTTAGAGGAACGGCAAACACTTGAGAAGGGATACATTATAAGACAACAATTTCTTGGCTTCCATAATCCCTTTACTCTCCAAGGCACTCAAAACCATAATCAAACACAATATGCAAGCTAAGTAGAGCAAAGGCCCTTGAACTTTAGGAGAAGGAAACTTCTCATCCTTCCTCTGATTCTATTCAAATGCAAGAAGAATGGATGGCCTTTGGGATGCTGTGGGACCAAGCTGGAGAAATTTTTATGGTCTACCCATTCATACATGCACACAAAGACATTTATATGTATGTGCTCAAAACTTCTCCTTACTTGCCTCTCCCTGTCTCAACTACATGGTGATCAGAGCAGATGGGGAATTAAAGTACTCCATTCCATCCAGCAACCTCAATGTCCAGGAGCCTCAGCCTCCATCCAGAAGCTAAAGAATAGAAGTTAAAGCTTGTTACATATAAATGCCTAATTTTGTATGCCCATGGCAGGGCAAGAGTTAACTCCACCTTTCCCATCTGACCTCCCCCTTGACCCCTCTTTACCTTGACCCTGCCTCCTTGGTATTTAAGTCCATGCCCAGGGACTGACCAGGCTATTCCAGATGTTCACCTGAAAGAGAAAGGCAAGACCTGAATAAATGCTTTTGAAATAAACTCATTTCGTATTTGAAGTTATTGGGCTAGATCCTTTAAAATAATTAACAAAATGGTAGCAGAGGATGGTTATGCCCAATAACCTAAGGACAACCACAGAAATAAAATCCATCCTGAAATGGAAGACAGAACAAACACGAGGTCCATCACCAAATGGATGGCAGAGCTACAAGAATTCGAAGGTGCAGCAGCAAGAATTCCAATAGCCATGAGTGAAAAGGACCTAAACCAGCCAAACAGAAGTGAAAAGCCATGAGGAGATGCAGCCAGATACGAAAGGGAAGAATCACCCAAGAGAGATGAGCTGAAAGAGACCATACAGAGAATGATGGAGGCCTCCATCAGCAAAAGGGAACTCATCGTGAAACTCCGAGACCTACTAGATGACCACGGAGCAGTGATGAGCACCCAAGAACAAGACCACAAAACTGCCAGACCGGTAAGGGAGAGACGTTCCCTAGCAGAAGCCCAGGAGTTGAACAGCTCCAGTTTTGCACCATGCTCCCGGCGGTCATCTTGGAATGGCCAGCAACCAATAGGGAGCCGAGATTCAAATTTAATGGTGCAAAATGAAGGAAACCCCAAAACAAATGGGGAGCCACTCGAAAACAACCCAGAAAGGAGAAACCAAACCACCAGGAGCTCTCCTACCGAGCTCTAAGTCGAAAACTCATGCGGGGTTCTAGCGGCAGCGAAATGGGCCTTGCGCATGCCCAATCAGCACCTGTAAGAAGAGAGGAAAGGAACATAGAGACAAGTCCATACAGAGTCGCAAACAGCATTCCCATGCCTTATTGTGAGTTCCCTCACCTAAGATATCATGGACAGCAACAGCCTGTGAGTAATTTACCACACAACCCAATGACTTTGCCTGCTGACCTCCACATACTCAAGCTAGATGGGTCAAATCTTATGCAGTGGAACCACCAGATCCAGATTCTTTTCTTAAGGGAGAACATGTTATTTTTAATTAATGATCCACCCAGAAAACCTTGGACTTTAGAAATAGATTGCTTGCACCACAGGGCTTATTATATAGTTATAGCCAGTATCTCGCCTAGCATCTATCCCAGCCTCAGCCACTATTTGACTGTGTCAGAAATACTACAGAAAATGTTCAACTTGTTTTATAGTAAGAGCGTGGCCACCACAACTAGAGAGTTCCATTCAGCCAGACACAAAGCTGGGACCCCCATGGGCAAGCACATATTAAATCTGAACACTACCAGGGCTGAGCTGATACAAAGGGGGAGGACATCTCAGAGGAGAGCATGAAAAGCATAATTATCAATTCCCTGGACTCTAGCTGGAACAACTTTGTAATGCAGTTAGATAGCCTCAGCCTAGACCACCTCACTCTTGAGACATTCATTAACAAAATAATTGCTGAAGATAGCTTAAGGAGGGACCGCTCCATAAGTCACAGGGACAGTAGGCCGGCAAAAAGGGTTGAGTTTCAAACCAGAAACCACAACATCCCAGAGTGCTTCACCTGTGATTCCAGGAACCACTATAAAAGGGACTGCCCCAAAAATTCGAGGGAGAGAGATTACTCTCATCGCAGGGACAGACAGGGCTGAAGGTCAGGATTCCCAGATAGGACCTCACCTGAAACAGATATGGACACAGAGACTCCCCCAACCCAAGGGACAGAAGGGGATACAGGGACAGTTCCAGAGAAAGCCGATCAGGGTCCATGTATGGAATTGGAGAAAGCACACATACACGTCCACAGATAAGAGGAGAGGATGTGTGGCTAATAGACTCAGGGGCCACCAATCACACAACTTATGATAGAAAAATCCTCACTTCATTTACAAAATAGAACTACCACATCAAGGTAGCCAACCAGAATAAAGTTCTAGTGACTGGGAAGGGAGACACATTCATAAACGGAATAGGGAAGATAGAGGGGGTATTACTCATACCCGAAATACCACACAATATATTGGCCACACTAAAACTCAGCAAGGACATGGGTGTAGAGACCATTTTTAAGGGAGGAAAGGTCTACATGACCAAAGGCAAGGAGAATATCGGTAAGATCACCATCTACAGAGGGCTAACATACCTCCAACCCAAAGGGGATCATTAAATAAGTATAAACGCCCAGCTAGAAGACTTAGAAGACAAAACTGCCTATGAGGAGGCAGAGGGGGACAATACTGATGACACCATTAAAGACAAACAAAACCACAATACAATACACAAGGGGAAATTATTAATTGGCAAGCCCATTCACGATGACTGTGCTCACTTGCTACATAGAAAGTTGGGCCATGCCAGTTTTCCAGTCATCCAGAAAATGATTGACTGTACCAATGGTTTAAAAATAAAAGGTTGTAAAAATTATTTAGAGTGCTCAGTATGTAAATCCTCCAAACTAAAAACCAAACCCAAGCCAAGGAAGGCCACACGCACCACTAATTCCATTTTCCACCTAGTTCATATGGACTTAGTGGGTCCAATGAAGCCCTCTATAAAGTACAAAAAGAGGTTCTTCCTAACAATAGTGGATGATTTCAGCCGTTATAGTTTCGTGTATACAATCAATCATAAAAATGAAGTATTCCAAAAGTTTAGAGAATTTTACAAGAGGGTTGAAACACAACACAATACAAAAATAAGACAGATAATGACTGATAGGGGGTCTGAGTTCCTATCCAGGGACTTCTCAAACTGGCTAAAAATGCGCGGAATATTACATTACATATCTTCTCCGTTTTCCATATTCCAGAATGGAGTGGTAGAGAGGAGGAACAGAATCTTACAAACAATGGTAAGGTGCGCATTAGAAGATACAGGGTTAGGACAATCCTTCTGGGCAGAAGCACTCACGTACTCAAATTATACACTGAACAGACTATGGTCTAGCTTGGTGAGAAAACACCCTATGAGGTAATGTACAACAGAAAACCACAAATTCTGCACCTGCACATATTTGGGGTCACAGCAGATGTACATATCCCCAAACAACTAAGGTGAAAGGGAGACAAGGTCTCAATGAGATTAAGGTTCATGAGGTATGAGTCAGGCACAAAAGGGTATAAATTCATTGATAGGGACAATAGATTTATTGTATCCAGAACAGCGGTGTTTCACGAGAACACCAACTGGTCGAGAATACACCTCAATGAAGTGTTCATCAGGCAGGAAAACACAAACGATATGAGAAAACAGAACAAACAGACCACTATGGAAACAAAAACACAAGAGGGGCACAAACCTAGGCACAAAGAGATACCCACCAAAGGGTAGAAAGAAGACCACCCCATCATTAAGATAGACACAATCACAGAGAAGGAAGCCAAATACATGCATAACACTGAAACACAACCATACAGACCCGTGAGACATAACAGAAACAAGATTCCAAAGAGGTTCGAGGATTATGTCCTATCTATACACACAAACAAAACAACTCCCAACTCATACGAGGAAGTGCTCAGATTGCCACAGGAAGAGAGAATTAGATGGGAACAGGCCATAGAAAAGGAGATGGCCAGTCTAAGGGAACTCAATGTGTATACCCCCTCTAAGGCCCCAGCAGACAAGACACTCATAGGAACAAAATGGGTTTTCAAAATTAAGGAACTTGAGGACAACAAGGCTCTATATAAAGCTAGACTTCTAGCTCAGAGGTTTGCACAGAGATATCCAGACGACTATACAGATACTTACTCACCCACACTTAGGGCAGAAAGTGTCAAAAGCGCCCTGCTAATAGCT
Source organism: Ptyas mucosa (assembly GCA_012654045.1). Taxonomy (NCBI): domain Eukaryota; kingdom Metazoa; phylum Chordata; class Lepidosauria; order Squamata; family Colubridae; genus Ptyas; species Ptyas mucosa. The sequence goes on from WNWU01000020.1 coordinate 10,966,481, forward strand.
TCCATTCTAGGCCTAGAAGAACATCAATTCACAAGATGTTCAGACTGCCTACCTCCACGTGGAGCTAGATAAAGAGATTTACATCAAAGCGCCTCCGGGAAAGGACACACAAAAAGGGGATACCTGGTTGCTGAATAAAAGCTTGTATGGACTGAAGCAATCAGGGAAGAGATGGTATGAGTGCCTAGCCAAAATACTCAGGGACATGGGTTTCACTGCCACATCAGCAGAACTGTTTTTTCGTCAAGAAAGAGGGCATGTCCATCGAGTACGTACTCATCTATGTAGATGACATTCTATACCTAGGCCAACACAAACAGAAGTGTGACGAATTTGCTGAAAGACTAGGGAAACATTTCACACTCAAGATACTAGGGAGAGTCAACAAGTATTTAGGAGTCCAAATCAACAAAACAAAGAATGGGTTCAGAGTCTCACAGAAAGAAAAAATATTAGAACTCATACACAAATGTAATATGAAGGATTCTAAGCCATGTGAGACACCCATGCAAACAGATTTCCTGAAACATGTGCACGAAGAAGGCGAGGCATTTAAGGACAATACTCTCTACAGATCCGTTATTGGATCTCTTCTTTACATAGCTCACTGGACAAGGCCCGACATCAGCCTAGTGGTCAACCTACTATCCAGACATGTCAGTGACCCAAAGAATATACCACTGGGAAGGTGTGAAAAGGATAATCAGGTATCTGAAATATAGCATAGATGCATACTTATGCCTAGAACCGGTAAATTCCAAAGAACCCATATTGACCTGTTATGCGGATGCTGACTGGGCAGGTGACACAAAGAGCAGAAAGAGCACCTCTGGTTATATATTCCTCATCAACAACTGCCCAGTACATTGGTACACTGGGAAGCAGAACTTGGTAGCCATTTCCACAGCAGAAGCAGAATACATCTGCCTCTCAAAGGCAGCCAATAACTTGACATGGTTCGACGACCTGCTTTCCAACATATGGACTGAACCATTTTATCCAATAATTATTCATGAGGATAATAAAGCAGCCATAGACATTTCCAACACGGACACTGTGGGCCAGAGATCCAGGCATATCGACATCAAGCATAAGCATGTCAGACAATTATCAATCATTGGTTTTATCAAAGCCATTCACTGTGAGACTGCTGAACAAATCGCAGATATCCTGACAAAACCCCTGCAAAATAAGCAACATGCATATCTGACTTCAAAGTTAAGGGTATCTATGCAGCGTACAGATGCGCCTTCAAATGTTAGGCATTTAGAGGGGGATTTGTTACATATAAATATCTAGTAATGCATGCGCAAGATGGCGGTCACATGGTGAAGTGCTGCAGTTAGATGGAGGACTTTTTGGGGCCCTAGGGGGGTACTATAGGGGAGCTCAACCATCAACGACCCCTGATTCAGTCAGAGGGACTCGGGGCGAGGGTTTTGAGACCTTCCTCACCCTTGGACATTCCCGGAGTCGGAAGCGGCAAAGGAGAGTTGTGATTGTGCCACTCCGACGCTGTCGACACTGCTGAGAGCTGCCGAGGGCCGAGTGCCAAAAGCAGAGGCCCTGCTGGAGGGGAGTGGAGAGCGGAGAGCAGAGCCGAAAGCTGAGGCATGGTGGCTTATCGGGCGAGACCCAGGAGCGGAGAGTCGAGACTGGAAGCTCTGCTGGAGTGAAAAAGTGGAGAAGGGAGAGAAGGGAGAGCAGTGCAGAGCCAAGAGCGGAGATGGTGGCTTATCCCATCATCGGTGGCGGCGGATTGGCTAGCGGAGTTTGGGGCGAGGGTTTTTGGAGACCTCCCTCGCCCCTGGATGTGCCCAGAGGCATTGGCAGAGAATGTGGCCGCGCCGCTCCGGCTGCCGGAGATGCTGCCGAGAGTGGTGTAATGGTGGTTTGTCAGCAGCAGCTGTTGGTAGCGGCAGTGGCGAAGATGAAGGTGAAGGAGGAAGTATGTTTGTGGGGCAGCGAATGGTGGCAGCCCATTGAATTCCACCTGGGACTGGAGAAGAGAGTCCCCCTCCAGGAATATCTTGGGGGCAGCAGAGGACCTGGAGGCCCCCTGTGACATTTAATGGAGGCTGGGGTCTGGAAGAACTAGGAAAAATAGAGATGGTGGGCGACGGAGGGTTTTTCCGCCGCAGGGATGCCAGCCCTTTTTCCCTTCCCCCTCCCGGGTACTGTGTTCACCTAAATGGGCTTATTATTAGCCCTGACTGAGGGAGTTTTCTCTCCCCCCCTTTTCCTTCCCCCCTTTTCCTTTCTTCCCCTTCCCTTCCTTTTCCCCTTTCTCATCGGGACTTACTCAGATGTGATCTTGAGTGTTAGACTATGCCAAGGATTTTCCATCTTGGCCCCTGGTGTGACTCACTGACTGACAGATAGACCGACGAACTTTTCCTCCGACCATGGGTCAGAGGAAATTGATGCAACTGTTGAGGGGTCCTCTATTACATCATGATCCTCATCTATGGGAGAAGTTTTTTCGATCTACGGCCCCTTGGGGGTCCTGCCGTGAGAGAGCGGGCCGGAGGCCGTCCCCATTGGATGAGACAATCTGGACCCTCCGACTGTCGTGGGAGAACAGTAGAGATACCAATAGTACATCAATGATCAAAGGGCTCTGCTACATCTTTTGTAAAGTCCCCTGTTTGAGCTCCGTGCCTCTATCGCTGCATTTGGAGATGTACACGACAGCCGATCTTCTTGCACTGCAAGATACCCCCCTCTCACAGATGTGGCCCTCCTCATTATCGAGGGCCCACCTCAAGGACGGGTCTTAGGACCCAGAGAGGTGGCATGCAAAAACTAAGGGATTGAGGGGTTTTTTATGGAAATTTTTAGTCAAACTTTTAAGGGGTCCCAGGGAGGGGGAGGGTCTGATTGGAACTTGGGTTGTGGGTATGGGGGATAACCCACAAGGGGGAGGGTGGGTCTGGCCATGAAGCGTGGCGTGGGGGGTGGGGGACCCAGGGTCAGGGGGGTAAGAGCTCATCCAGATGGTGTTCTAAACATCAATACTATAGGTGGGAGGGGTAGATATGGTGGGAGCAGGGGGCCATATCATGTTAGGGGAGGGCACACTCGCTGTTTATGAGCAGTGGCGTGTTCTGGCCCCCAAGGCTCCACTTGCCCCCCAGGTTGCACAGACTCTCAGGACCTGGGCCTTTGGCTGATGCTGTGCAATGCCAGGTCCATAGCAAATAAAGCCCCCCTCATTTGTGATCTTGTTCAGGAGGGGGGTGCGGACCTGGCAGGTGTTACGGAGACCTGGTTGGGCCAGGAGGGGGGGTTCCCCTCGTTGAAATATGCCCGCCAGGTTTCCAAGCATTCCATCAGCCGAGGTCACAGGGGTGGGGCGGGGGTGTAGCGTTAACATTAAAGAAGGTCTGAGACCGAGGGAGGCCACTGTTCCTCAGACGGCCAGCTGTGAATCCCTCCTTTTGAAATGGGGTCATGGGGTTCAGATGGGTTTGCTGATCACGTACCTGGCTCCCTGCTACGTGGCAACAGCCATGCCCGAGCTGCTCAACATCATCACCGCGGTGGCAGTTGATACCCCCAGGCTCATGGACATGGGGGATTTCAACCTGCCATCCATGGGTGAGATGTCTGAGGTGGCTTGGGAGTTCATGGCTTCCATGACAGCTATGGATCTGACCCAGTTAATTCATGGCCCTACCCACAAGGGGGGGAAACACGCTGGATCTGGTTTTTGTCTCTGGACAGTGGTTGAGTGATCTTGAGATAGGGGATATAGTTATTGAGCCCTTGTCATGGTCAGATCACTCTCTCCTTTGTTTCGACCTTTGAACCGCTGCACCCCACTGCAGGGAGGTGGAGCCGGTAAGATGGTTCCGCCCCAGGCACCTGATGGAACCTATAGGTTCCAAATGGAGCTTGGGCCGTTTCCTGAGGCTCTGGCACATGCCTCGATGGGAGACCTAGTGGCCGCCTTGGATAGGGCGGCCACTGGAGCTCTGGATCGGGTCGTGCCTTTGCGGCCTCTGACCTGGCGCCAATCTCAATTGGCTCCTTGGTTCTCCGAGGAGCTGAGGGAGTTGACGGAAAAGATGCCTAGAGAGTAGTTGAAGAGCCAGTCTTTCTGAATCTGACCGGACACTAGTAAGATCCCATATTAGGAATTAGTTAGTGGTGATAAAAGCAGCGAAATGTAATTATTTTGCTGTTCTTATTGCATCATCAGATAGCCGCCCGGCCACCCTCTTTAGGGTGACCCGCTCCCTGCTCCACCAGGAAGCGCAGGAGAACCCCTTGGAGGGTAGAGCCGAGGATTTTGTCCAGTATCTGCATGACAAAATCACTTATTTTTTTTTTTATTTTATTTTTATTTGATTTATATGCCGCCCTTCTCTGGAGACTCAGGGCGGCTTACAGTGCGTTAAGCAATAGCCTTCATACTTTTGTATATTTATACAAAGTCAGCTTATTGCCCCCACAATCTGGGTCCTCATTTTACCCACCTTAGAAAGGATGGAAGGCTGAGTTAGACTTAGATTCGAGATGAGCTGGACTCTGGGTAGTCTCAGGGGGAGGGACTGGGGCAGGTCTTGAGAATGTTATCTGGGATGAGTTTGATCCTGTGACCCCTGAGGACGTGGACAGGATTCTAGGCAGACTGAACGCGACCACTTATTTATTGGACCCGTATCCTTCCTGGTTAGTGCTGGCTTCCCGGGAGGTGACGCGAGGCTGGCTCCGGGGGATTATAAATGCTTCGTTGGGTGAGGGTGGCTTTCCTGCCGCCTTGAAAAAGATGGTGGTGAGGCCTCTCCTCAAGAAGCCTTCCCTGGACCCAGTAATGTTAGTAAATTATCGTTCGGTCTCCAACCTTCACTTTGTGGCGAAGGTTGTTGAGAGTGTGGTTGCACAACAGCTCCCCCAGCACCTGGATGAAACAACGTATCTGGATGCGTTCCAGTCGGGCTTCAGGCCCGGATACAGCATGGAAATGGCATTGGTCACGTTGGTTGATGATCTCTGGAGGGTTCGGGACAGGGGGTGCTCCTCTGTCCTGGTCCTGTTAGATCTCTCAGCAGCTTTTGATACCATCGACCATGGTATCATGCTGCACCGGTGGAAGAGTTAGGGGTGGGAGGCACTGTGTTGCAGTGGTTCTCCTCCTTTCTCTCTGACCGGTTGCAGTCTGTGTTGACAGGGGGGCAGAGGTTGACCCCGAAGCCCCTCATATGTGGGGTGCTGCAAGGGTCGGTCCTCTCACCCCTCCTGTTCAACATTTATGTGAAGCCGCTGGGTGAGATCATCCGTGGTTTTGGGGTGAGATATCACCAGTACGCTGATGACACCCAGCTGTACATCTCCACCCCAGACCACCCCAACGATGCCCTTTAAGTGATGTCCCGGTGCCTGGAGACCATGCAGATCTGGATGGGGAGGAATAGGCTCAGGCTCAACTTATCCAAGACCGAGTGGCTGTGGTTTCCGATGTCCCGATATAGTCAGTTGGTGCCATCACTAACTATTGGGGGCGAATCATTGGCCCCCATGGAGCGGGTGCGCAACTTGGGCATCCTTCTGGATTCTCGGCTGTCTTTAGAAGAGCATTTGATGGCCGTGACCGGGAGGATTTTTCATGAGGTCCGCCTGATTCGCCAGTTGCGTCCCTTTCTGGATCGGGACTCTTTACACATGGTCACTCATGCCCTCGTCACCTCCTGCCTGGACTATTGTAATGCTCTCTACATGAGGCTCCCCTTGAGGAGCACCCGGAGGCTCCAACTGGCGCAGAGTGCGGCCGTGTGGGTGGTAATGGGAGCGACATGGCACTCCCATGTGACACCCCTCCTGTGCGAGCTGCACTGGCTCCCGGTGGTCTTCCGGGTGCGCTTCAAGGTTTTGGTTACCACCTTTAAAGTGCTCCATGGCTTAGGACTCGGGTATTAGGACCGCCTACTACCGCCAATAGCCTCCCAGCGGCCAGTACGCTCCCATAGAGATGGGCTCCTCTGGGTGCCGTTGGCCAAACAATGTCGACTGGCGGCCCCCAGCAGGAGACCCTTCTCTGTGGGGGCACCTACTAACTGGAATGAGCTCCCCCCGGAGATACGGAGGATCCCAGATCTGCGCACCTTCCGCCACACTCTTAAGACCTTTTTATTTCACCAGGTGGGCCTGACATAATTTTCTCCCTCTTTTAAAATTTTAATATCTTAATATTTTTAATATTTTAATACTTCAAGTTTAAATTTGTTTTAAATTGATTGGGGTCTTAATCTGTCTGGGCCAAACTATTTAATTCGGTTTTATTTCGGCTTTTAAATTTTGTATGTTATATATTTTATTGTTGGCTGTTCACCGCCCTGAGTCCTTCAGGAGTAGGGCGGTATATAAATCAAATAAAAGTCAAAGTCAAAAGTCATAGTTTGTATGCCCATGGTAGGACAAGAGTTAACTCCACCTTTCCCATCTGACTTCCCCCTTGACCCCTCTTTACCTTGACCCCGCCTCCTTGGTATTTAAGTCCATGCCCAGGGACTGACCACGCTATTCCAGATGTTCACCTGAAAGAGAATGGCAAGACCTGGATACCGTATATACTTGCGTATAAGCTGAGTTTTTCAGCCCGTTTTTCAGCCTGAAAAATGCCCCCTCGGCTTATACGCGGGTCACGAAAAAAATGACTTTCCCTGCAAGCTAGGAAACAGCGGGAGAACAGGGTTTGCTTACCCCGCCGGCTCCCAATCTATTGGGACTGCCTCCTGAGTTCCAGCTGATGGCTAGAGGGAAGAAAAACACTTTAAATTCTTGCCGCTGGCCTTCAAAGGCCCCCCCTACAGCTAATCAGGGTTAAAAAAAACAAATGAGAAGATCGGTGCCGGCTGCAAAAAGGTGCCTTCTGCAAAGAGCACATTTTTTTTAAAAAGGTGCCTTCTGCAAAGAGCACATTTTTTTTAAAAAGGTGCCTGCTGCAAAGAGCACATTTTTTTAAAAAAGGTGCCTGCTGCAAAAAGCACATTTTTTTAAAAAAAGGTGCCTTCTGCAAAGAGCACATTTTTTTTTCTCCTGCTGAAACCCAAAGTGAAACTAAAACAGCTTGTTGGCTTTGCTGTTTGCTAAGGCAGATTTGATTTCTTTTTCCTCATCAAAAAAGGTTGGTGCAAACAATGGGAAATTTATGGCAAATGGCAAAAGAGGGGAGTTCAAGATTTTAAAACACAAAAGAAAAAAAAGCTCTATTTAAATAGGGAATTGTAATAATTGAGATATTATTAATTGTATATTGTGTTGAAAGCAGAAATGGTTAAGTTGTGGTTTGGAAGAATATTGGGGGAAATTATTTGGTTTATTATTATTGGTAAATATAATTAATTAATTTGTAAGAAATTGGATTGCATGGAAATAATTGGAATATTCAATATTCAAAGAAAATACATTGTATGTTTGTATGTGTGTTTCTAATTATTGCTATTTATTCATATTTGTTCTCCTTTTATGCACATGGACTACTCAGAGGGCTCAAAAAGTTATTTTTGACTGGTCCTTGCACTTGTGACCAGTCCTTGAACTTACGACTGTCCTCACATTTTACGTTTTGGCCCTATCTTGTCACCATGCAAAATGCCCGTGCAGCATTCTTAAAACCATGTCACTCATTTCACAACTGCTTCTCTTCACCATGGTGACAAGATAGGGCAAAAACGTAAAATGTGAGGACAGTCGTAAGTTTGAGGACTGGTCACAAGTGCGAGGACCAGTCAAAAATTACTTTTTCAGCCCTCTGAGTAGTCCATGTGCACAAAAGGACTACCCAGAGGGCTGAAAAAAGTGATTTCTGACAGGTCCTCGCACCTTTGACCAGTCTTTTTTTATTTTGAAATTTACCAGTAGCCGCTGCATTTTCCACCCCCGGCTTATACGCGAGTCAACAAATTTTCCCAGTTTTGGGGGGTAAAATTGGGGGGGTCGGCTTATATGTGGGTCGGCTTATACACGAGTATATATGGTAAATGCTTTTGAAATAAACTCATTTCGTATTTGAAGTTATTGGGCTAGATCCTTTAAAATAATTAACAAAGCTACCTTTGCTACCAACAACGGTTCACAAATATGACACTGCCACTGCTTTTGCTATAAGTCCCTGCTCTTTCTGCAAATGTCTATTGCCACTTTTTTTTTCATTCCTTCTGTTCAACACCCAGAACCATTACAAAGAGAAATGAAAGCATGGGTGTCCAATAGGAACCATCATGACATCATCACACAAATGTTACAGATGATGTCATCTGCATCAATCATATCTTGATGCAAATAAAGTACAGGATATAATTCACATAATTTGTGTGATGCATTCATGGTGCACATGATATCTTTGCCCTTGGCTTTCCTCTGCAAAGCCTCATGAGTAGCTAGAAAGAGTCAGTCTTATCATGATTATACATCATCTGCTCACATCCAGGCTGGATTAGTGGAATGGATCTACATGAGTTATTGCTCAACATGTTTTAAAATACAAAAAAACACAATAGTCCGGATGCTTTTGAAGGCCAAGCACTTAAACATCACTGTACTTACTACTATATCAACTTCTAGTACTTCCTAGTCTTAATATCCGGTGCTGGTGGTTATTTTTAAAGGCCTTGCACTTTGGACCATTTGCACCCATCCACGTGTACCACACGTTTTGAAGTGGTCCTGTCCTTAAAAAAATATTAACTTAGTGGATGTTCTAGACAGATCATTTTGTGTTGCCAGGCCATTCCAACAAATGTCATTTCCTCTAGGCTTCCCAATTAAGCAAACCTTGAAAAATATTCTATTCCCAGATGACATTAATGGATGTTCTATATATAGTTCTATATTTAGCTATTACTTTCTGAACTCTTCATTTAGCCACTTTGATTTCATATTTGGGTTTTATGTAGCTAATAGTGTTGCACTGCTGCTGCTAGAACAACTGCTTGTTGCTTTAAAGTCATTATGGGCTAAACATTACAGACCATATCTGTTTTAACACATTGTAAGGCTGTATAATGAAGGAAGCAAGTAATGTCCTTAACTCATTGAGTGTTAGATTCCTAAAGACACTCATTTCTTATGATAGGAGATAAATGTTTTCCCCATGAAGGGAGTGCAGAAATTGCTAGCTTTTCCCCCATTCATTGCTGGAGAATGGAAATGTAGATCTCTTAGACAGTGCTGTCAATCCCCACTACATCCACGGAGGACTGCATTTCTATATGCAATATATAAAAGAATCTGAGGTAAGACATTTTCTGAAAAGCAGGCTACCTGCAATAGAGATGTGTATTCTGAACATCCTTATCAGCGTGCGAGTGACAGGCCCGTTTCCTCCATCTGTCTATTAGTCAGTCAATTGTTAAAGTAATGAGAAAGGCAAATTGGGAATAGAGCCCCTCCCCCTGCCATGTTCCCATCCTACTGAAGAATATGGGCCACCAACTATGACGACCGAGTTCAGAGGTAAACAGGTGCACTCAACTAAGGCTGCAAACCAGGAAGAAGGCACACCAGGAAGCCTGCTTTCTTCCTCTCTCCAGTCATCCATCCTGTGGAACAACAGAAAAGGGACATCAGGGGCTAGTGCTGAGAGGAAAGAAAACTTTGATGGTGACCTTTAGGAGCATCTCTGCCTTTGATTCTTCCCCAGGGCAGACGTTCTGTGTTACAACACTTGCCAATCAGCCCAGCATGAGGCTACAAATTGTTTGAATCCATAGCTTTTAGCACTCCCACTTAACCTGCCTTGAGACTGCATGAAAGGCTGAGGAGTCCACAACCTAAGGTAGATGCAGATACCAGGGAATGAATCAGTCTGCTTCTCCTTATTTTCTTATCAGCTAGAGCCGTATCCAATTTCTTTTCCCTTTGGGTTATTTTAGACACTTGCAGTCTTAAATATGCACATACAAACCAAGGACCGCTGCTTGGGAACGTCCTATGTCGCCCACCTACAAAAAGGAAGAAAATTCACCCATAGAACTATTCCAGATGGGAAGGCCACACAGAGGTCTATCTTTGACTGGAGTAGGTTAGCATATTATTAGTAGAATAGAGGAGATGTCTAGGTCTCAGGCTCATTTAATTTAGCATTGACTACACTGCCTGTATATAATTTTCAAAAGAATCTTTCAAGAACTTCATTAAAGATGATGAAGACTAAACCTGGGACTTTCACCATGCAAACATGTTCTGTATCAGCAGACTATAGATATTGATCTTACAGATTTCTTCAACAGTCACCAGGTGAGGAAGATAGGAAAAATGCACAAACAAAGGATCATTTCACTAATTATATTTTGCCTCCTCTATCCACTTAGGAAAGTTGGAAGCTTCACAACAGCCAGTTGGTGTTATGATTGTTGTTATTTGACAGAGGCTGATACAGACAGGCAATGACCTTATTGGAAGGGAAAAAAATTGAGTTTTCAACTTGTTTTTGGTACCTTGTGTTTCCCCATCCTCTCTCTTCCTTTATCCAGATACACTAAACTACAAGAAAAACCCCATCCATTGACTTTTGCTTTACCAAGATTGGACCGCCACTTTTTCAACCACTTATCATCAGATTATGTTGACCCAGTGTTAGAAATTCTGTTTATATAAAGTACCACAGAGCACAGAGTACAGTCACCATGTGCTTTACTGCTCAACTATATATCTGTAACAGGAAACTATTTACAACAGAAGAGCATAGAATATATACCATAGATCCGAACTTGTAAATACTGCCATTTGCTGGCTGAATACTACTGCAGCTATTGCATAGAAATACATTCCAACAATGAATTTCAACACCCAAACACAATGGTTCACTGTTGTATCAAGACCATAGGCTATCCCTCCCATTTCTCTCACAATGCATTTGAAATTGTCCACATGTGGCCCTCTCCTGAGATTTATGGGATCCGAACTGCCAGATCCTTTTTAAAAACAGTTCCAAAATTTAGGATTCTACCATTTATCCCCTTTTGGATTTTTTCCCTTCAGTCATGTACCACAATTCTCTTTTAATAGGATGTGTCCATATTTTAACTTATATGTTATTGATTTGTTAACTTCTTGTACTTGTAAGCATGGCAATCTAATACAGGTAGTCCTCAATTTACAACCATTCATTTAATGACTGTTCAGCGTTACAACAGCACCAGAAAAAGTGACTTATGACCATTTTTCACACTTACCACCATTACAACATCCCAATCACATGATCAAAATTCGGATGCTTGGCAACTGGCATGTATTTCTGACAGTTGCTGTGTCCCAGGGTCATGTAATCACCTTTTGCAACCTTCTGACTAGAAAAGTCAATGGGGAAGCCAGATTCACTTAACCATGATACTAACTTAACAACTGTGGCAAGAAAAGTTGTAAAATGGGGCAAATTTCACTTTACAACTGTCTCACTTAGCATTGGAAATTTGGGCTCAATTGTGGTCATAAGTCAAGGATTACCAGTACTTTTTTACTGAGCAATATGTTCTACCAGGTTGGATGGGACTTATTTCTGTCCTAGATAAATATGGAGGATGGGAAACCTGCTGGCTGTATGTTAAACCCCACCCTTCAGAATTCAGAACTATTGAAATACACTATTGTGGCAAGAGCATAATTATCATCATAGCTTTTTTCTAAAGGGCAAGCTGCCTATTTTATTTACTTATTTATTGATTCAATGCATACAGCCGCCATCTCATATGAGGACTAAAGAGGCTCACAGAATTAACAACCAAGGCAAAATAAAATTTAAAAAATCCAAATAATCATATTAAAGTAAGACTAAAGATGATATTTCAAAGAGTGGGCACACCAAGACAGAAAAGGGTCTCTGGGCCCTGGGCCCTGTCAAATAATACTTCTTACTAGACAGGATCCATAACATGCCTCTCCTGCTAAACCTTAATGGGATGGATAGATGTAATCAGGGAGAGGCAGTCCCTCAAATAACTTGGTTGTATGTCATATAGGGCTTTATAGGTCATCACCAGCACCTTAAATTGGACCTGCAATCAATGATACTCACAGCCCGGGAGGTGTAATATTTTATCTTTTAAAGGAGCAGGAGTGATTAAATCCAAAATAATTTTAAAAGAGCTAGCATTTCAGTTACATTCAGGTTACAAAGGCAAAAAAAATGGTAACAAGGTCAAATATGATCTTTCTAGCTTCAAAAAAGGATATCAGAGCCAATGAATGGGGGGGGGGGGACTGGGCAAATCACAGGGCAAATAAAATATTGATGTGATCATTTGATTGCATCTGAATTTTCTACTCTGTGATTTAGCAGCATTTCCTAAATGAGCCTCAGCATCCTCCAAATCATCATCACCTTATATGATGCGGCAACATCTTTTACCAAAAATTAGCTGCAGAAAGTTTGAACCACAAGAGTTCAATGATGTCAAAAGCTACTGATAAAAAATGTATCTCCAAACATTTATACATTCTGGCAAATTGGAGATGTATGCAGTGCAATCAATTGTACAGGATTGCACAACCTAGTTTAACTAGGCATCCTCCAGATGTATTGGACTTCAACTCCATAACCTCCCAGTCAGTGTAGATATAAGAGTACCAGCCAGCCCTAATGTATTACAGTCCCATTCAATTTCAGTAGAAATAGAAAATACTGAGACGTGACAAGCTGGTAAAATTCTGTGAATGTAAGAATATCATCTGTTGTAAAAATTGAAAGATGTATTTCAAAGTTATTTGAATTTACAACTTTCTCTGATCTGAAAAACGTAAACAGTCAAAATTGAATAGCATTTGGATGGATATTGCGCAGAAATAATACAGCTGTAATAAAAAATTGGGGGAAATACAGAAAAATACCACAGTGGCAATCCACTTTCAAATCGCTGCCATGAAAACAACATGAGGAATCTACGAGGTCCCCAGGAGTCAAATCAAGGTGCCTTTTCCTTTAACTCTATAAATGACTGTGGCTTCAACTCCAGCTTAAAGAAGAATATGCTACAGAAGAATTGCAACCAAAGTACTTGGCTTTTTAGAGCACCAATAGGTTTGAAACATTTAATTAAATGGACTGATTGATTGGTTCAGGGAAGGAACAGAGTTCTTCTGGAGAACTGGGGTATTCTGGACGTGTCATATTAAGTGTCTGATCTCCACAGGATTTTATTAAAATTGCTTATGTCATCCAGAAGGTTGCAATCAGGAGCTTCGATGAGCCAGTTCTGGGTCACTAGAAAGGTCAGTGCCTGACTTTCCTTCGGTCAGAAGGTCCATGGGGCAGGCAAAGCAAACACACTGGGGAACTCCAGTCAGAATTGGATTTTGACCTTTTTCGGCCTTGGATGTCCATGGTGATCACAACTTCCTGTGTTTTGCCTAGGGATACAACTTCAGAAAGCTGGGAGGAGGGCAATAGGACATAGGAAGTGCTTGTTCTCTGTCTGAACAGGCTGGGAGAAGAAAACACTTGTGAATCAACAAGGGCTGGGCAGAAAGGCAGTTCACTTCAAAGCAGCCCCTCATTTTTTACTCTTGCATTTAACAGCTACTAGATGGATATTTTTAGTAACCGTAACTAATACATGAACTGATGGATCTGTTTCCTCTGTCAGCTAATCAATTGACCAATCAATCAGCATTAGAGCACCGAGGAGTTTTTCGTGATAATTCATTCAAATGACCATCCTGCTCGGGAAGTACATCCCTCACAGTCAGTTAAGCAACCAGAAGCCTCGCTTTCAGCCAATGACTTTCCGAAGGGAAAAGGATCTTTGTCTAGACCACAATCTCATTCACTTTTCTTTCTCTAGGTACTGTAGCTGGATGAATCATTCAGGAAAACAAAGTAGATTAACCGTTTTTAAATCTGCAGTGAGCTTGCGCAGGATTAGTAAGGTTGGGTAACTTTTTATCTCACTGTTCCATTGTTAATTTTATTATGGACAGGGAAAGCATTGCTCAGTTTTTCTGAAGAACTCAAGGAGGGCTGTCTATAAAATAAGCAGTTCTTCATTATACAGAAGATGACCCTGGGTTAACCTCTCACCCTTTGGCTTTCTGCTCTAAAGTGCCACTGACAATGTAAGTCAGCATTCAACAACTTGGCAAGTTGGACTACATGAGATTTTCAGTCCACCAAAGTCAGCCAAGGCCTTCTGCATAGCCTGTGATATGAAAGGGCCTTCTCTGCTACAATTATTTCTAGCCCTAAGAGATCCATTCCTTTCCCTGATGATAACTCAGTATCTTCTGTTGATGGTTTTGCTCCTCAGCCTTCTGATAGCCCTGGAGTTTGATTGATTGATTGATTGATTGATTTGGTGGCTAGGCTTTCTATCTGCTGCTTCTATTTATTTTCAACTTGTTTTTCTTTTTTTTTTAATACAAATGTTTCACCATTACTATGTTCATTGATTCAGGCATTTTATTAAACTGTAAGGGCAGAACAGGAATACTCCAATTAAATAAATATACTGCCATGGTTTACTAAATGGGAAAAGCTGTTAAGAGACTAGCCCTGGTGAGCGAAAACATCTTGATCAAAGGCACCGTGGGACCATGTGACAGCAGCTATGCACATTTTCATTTCAGCAGGACACAACCAGTTGCACAGCCAAATATCACGTGTTAACAGGATTGCCCAGGCTAATGTCTACCCCGGGGGGGGTGGTGTCTGATCAATAACACATGTGTGATTGACAGTTGTGCATATGCCTAAAGTGATTCCTGACCACCCACGTGGAGTGAGTAACATGTCCTATCACTGTTGTGTAATTGTACTCTGTCTGCTCTTCATCCACACTTGGCCCGTTATTATAAATGCGGCTACTTCAAAACATTCTTTAAGGAGAAGATAAATCCACAGAGAAGCTGAAGAATAGAGTTTGTGATTAATGATTAATCCAGAGCACCTTGCCAAGCTCTCTAGAATTAGCTTCCTCCACCCGTGTCTGTAAACAAATATAGGTCAGCTATCACACCTGTTGTTGCAGAAAAGATGGTGGTGGAAGGATTTTTAGAGTAAGGTGCTCAATAAAAAATATTTTTGTTGATGTTTTTAAAGGAAAGGAACATCATGCTTGTCCCAAGTTCTCTGAGACAGTGATCCAAAATAAAAGAGTATTTAGATCAATTTGTATGTGTATTAAATAATATAAAGAGGCATCATTAGAGTAGGATGATCCCCAACTTTCAAATATTTTTGGACATATAAGATTCTGGTAAGTTCAGGTGTCTAGATGTCTTGATGTTGTTCAGTTGCTACGTCATGTCCAACTCTTTGCAATCTTCTGAAGCATAGCATTCCAAGCTTCCCTGTCATCCATTGTCTCTTAGAATTTGCCCAAATTCATATTCATTGTGTTGATGACACTATTTAACAATCTCATTCTCTGCCATCCCCTTTTCCTTTTGCCTTCAACCGTTCCCAGCATCAAGGTCTTTTCCAATGAGTCATCTCTTCTTATTTGGTGGCCAAGTATTTGAGCTTCAGTTTAAGTAATCTAGATGTCTTTCATTAAACTCTAAACAGCTAGAAAAGTGTAAGTACACTAATCTGTGCAGTGTCACTGCATTGTGCTTCCCAAACTCAGGGGAGCAAATATTATTTTCTTAAAAATTAGTCAATCTTAAATTCTGTTTTCACAAACACATAGCTTTCAATTCTTCTGTACTGGAAGAGATATATCTGGAGTGCTTTCCTTGTGAAATCTGGAGTCACCAAGTATTTTGAAGTAATAGCAATTTACAGGCAGATTTCGGCCTACTGCAAGTATATAATTCAGTGACGGAAAACTTCAATGTCTCATATACATCAATTCATGCACTTTGCCTTATTCCAAGCTTAAGGATTACAGGTGGTGGTGTAAATATGTTTAAAAAGAATGAAAGAGAATGTCATTATAGGACAGGCAGGCACCATGGCTCAAACAAACAAGATTTGTTTGGGGGGGGGAGGGAATCCACCTCATTATCAATGCAGAATCCTTAGCCAACTTGGATAAAACAGCAGTAAAAACTATTTATGGGAAACAATGGCAGAATGGAAAAGTGGGCAAGCACTAATAGGCCAAATTTTAGTAGGAAGAGGATATCTTAAATAAACCATACTGTCAAGCTTCAAACCCATAGGCACACAAGGAAACAAGCATAGCAAGATAGAACACAACTGGGTTTTCAGGAATGTCAAAATAAGTCCATTGATACATGACATATCAAAAGAACAGCTGTATGGAATAGCAGCTGCTTAGCCAAAGGAGTGTGGCCAAAAATGGGTTCTATCTGAGAGGCAATTGGAGGATTATTGCAAGCCGCATGATCCAGTATGTTAGCAAGAGTCTGGAAAGCCCTACTGAGGGTGACTTAAAGGATCTTAACTGTAACCATTGGGAAGCTAAGGGTAGTAGAATTGAAACCTGAAAATCTGCTGGAAAATTTACAATCCAGTACACCCCCTGAACAATTCAAACAAACCAGACTAAATGGTCTCATGAAAATATATGAATTGCCTTATACCAAGTCAGTACACTGATCTATCTAACTCAGTATGTTGATGTAGTAGTGGTGTTTCTCCAAGAGATGGATTTTTTTCCCCATAGAGAGGAGAAGTTAGAAATCTTTGCCTTTCCCTGTTTATGCCCGAGCCTTAAGGCAAGAGCACCTTCTCTCCTCTGATGTTAACAGGGAGGAGAGAGGATTTCCAACCTGCTATGAGTTTTTACCATTCTGAAAATGCCCTAAATTGTTTTATCCTTATCTACAACTTTTTACAGGCCACTGATAATCTAAATTCAATGTATCTTAGCTCCTGCTCCTGCTTCTGCTCGCTCTCTCTCGCTCTCTCTCTCTCTCTGTCTCCCTCCCTTAACCTGTTTAACGCTTTTAAGTTCAAGGATTTGCAAAGTAAATATTATAAAAGATGAAAGGTAGGTCTGAGGAAATAAGCTTTGATAAGAAGCTTTTTATGGCATGCAGACTCTGTTCTGACCCTCTCAGCTTGAAAGGCGGTGCTAATTTTAAAAGCCTTATATAAGTATCACCCTGAAGTGAAATAATGGCTAAATGAAATGTCAGGCAATCCATTAAATATAGCATGCAAAGCTCCCAGTAAATTGAAATTTAATTTTAGTGTTTGATGAACTAATTTAAAATTAAAAGGAACTGTGGGAGAGGAAGTGGTTCATAACAGGTAAAATTAGGAATTTCCTATTATTCTACATACTTCCTCCCTGTTCAGACCTCTACCCTTTTGTCACAAAATTGAGATATGACTTTCAGATCACAATCATTTTTGCTGCTTTTGGAGAAATAACACTTTAGTCTATCAGTACACACAGTATTCATTTAAGTCTATTGCTTAAATTAATTTCCAAACATTTTGACAAATTATGTTTTCTTAGAACAGATAACTTTCAGGCTTGAACTAGCCATTGATTTATACATGATGCAAGGTCACGCTGTCACATCCGGCGCCAGCCAGCTGAGCTCCAGGAAGCTGCCAATCAACTGTATGGGGGAGAATGCCCTCTCCCCCCAAGTATGGCAAGCCAGTCGGGCTGGACAGATGGCTCCCCCTACCAGGAAGACAGTAAACATATATATGTTAATCATGGTTGTGTATTCACGGGTGCCTGGGTTTCATCTCTCCCCCCTGGTTTATGAGGATAGGTCTTGTAGAACTTTCAGATTAGTTGAGTGGCCCGTATGTCCCTCTCTGCCACCCAGGTGGCCTCTGTCAAGAGATACCCTTTCCACAGCACCAGGTATTGCAATCAACACCTGTGGACTCAGGAAACTAGTACTCGTTGTATTTCATATTGATCATTGCCAGAGGGTCCTGGTGGGTGTGGCGGGGTACTGATGTGGGTGTCCTCTACTGGCTTTAGCAAACTGCTATGTAACACTTGGTGAATGCATCCCAAAAGGTGAGGCAGTTTCAACTCTACTGTGACCAGATTTATCACCCTCACTATGGGGAGAGGACCAAGAAATTTGGGGGACAGTTTCTTATAGGGTATTTTCAACTGCAGGTATTTGGTTGAGAGATACACTTTCCCTCCCACCTGGAACGATTTGGGAGGGCCCCACTTTTTGTCTGCTTGGACTTTGTATGCTTCGGCTGCTTTTGTTAGTATTTTGTTAGTTTTTATGGCGCTACATATGCCTTGTATGGTATCCATCCACTCATTGAGCCGACAAGGGGCGGGTACTCAGGAATAGGCACAAAGTCTAACCTGTTGACCACCCAGAATGGAGTGAACCCAGTGCTACTATGCACTGCGTTGTAGGTGACATAACATCTGAGGTACCGCTCGACCATGGCATTAATCCGTTCAGTTGCCCCATTGGTACTTGGGTGGAAAGCCAAGCTAAGACTCTGAGAGGAACTGATCCTTCGGATGAACTCTCACCAGAACTTCACTGTAAACTGCACACACACACACACACACACACCAATCTGATATTATCCACCGGGTCACCCCATGGAGATGATAGACATGGGTGATGAATAATTTGGCCAGTTTCCATGTGGACGGTAATCCGGGACATGGCACGAAATGGGCCTGTTTGGAGAAGAGATTGATAATAGTCCATAATGGTATGGCCATTGCAGCTCCACGATAACATCCATTGCAATGTCCTCCCAAGGCTGGGTCAAGTCTGCCACCATCTGTAACAGATCAGGAGGCTTTCTCACCCGATGCTTTGAGGTCGCACAGATGGGATAGCTTTTCATGTAGTCTTCTATACCTGCTTTCATCCGAGGCCACCAGAATGATGTTTGGTGAGGTGTAGGGTCTTGAGGAACCCAAAATGGCTCACCTGTTTGACATTATGGCACCTGTGAAGCACCTTCTCCTGCAGGGTCAATGAGACATATAGTTTATCACCCTTCCATGCTAGTCCATCCCATTGGGTTAGTAACAGTCAGCCTCTGTCGCTGCTGTGTTTACTGCAGCCAGAGCCAATGCCATCCCAGCCGGGCTTCTCATCACCACCAGGTCATCGCTACACTGTGCCTGCTGCCACAGCTGTTTCTGCCTCCCCCCCCCCCCCCCAATATGGCAAGCCAGTCAGTCTTGACAGTTTTAACTATATGATTTGTTTAGTGATGTATAAAGGAAGGACTAACCTATCTAGGTTGAAAAAATCTAGGTCATTGTTTCTCAACCTTAGCAAACACCGATCTAGAGGATGACTAGAGCAGCAAATATTTGCCCCCATCTGGTAGCTGTCTATTTTATAGACTAATAAAGGTTAAAAAAAATTCAAGCTTGACTCTTGGTGAATTCGTCTATCATTTTCTGGGCAACAATATTGAATTAGTTAGTCATTATCTTCTTCCAAATTTTTTAATTTATTGTTTTAGCCTAGCCTACGATCATTGCTTCCTAATGATCTCCCACTGAAGTATTAACCAGATCTGACTTTGTTTTCATTTTCAAGACCAAATTTAATTAGATGCTGCCAGTTGGCTATATTTCACTTGTTTCTTACCTAACACAACCCATAATGGTTTAACTCACATAAATTAGAAACATCATACTACACTGCTTAGTGTGCAAACAGAATACTTTAGTATAGCAAAAGTTTTAGTATATTTCAAGCCCATATTTGCCTGCAGACTGGAGAAGAGCTAGGCCCAGTCAGGCAGCTGGTGAATGAAAATAGCTCCATGCAGCCTTTCTATTTGTGCCAGTGATGAACCTTCTGCTTCAGCTACAGAACAGTAGAAGCATCTGGAAAATCCACCAAATCTATGCATGTTTTAGAAGACAGTGGCAACATCAGAAAAGAATTAGTAGCCACAGTCATGTGGTAGGTCGAAAGAGAAAGAGAGAGACAGAGAAAGAGAGGCTCAGGTTCTTCATCAACTAAGAGGAACAGAAAAGGTGCCATTAACCACTTCCAGAATTTGACTTTTGGAACAGAAGAAATTGAAATAAAAGGAAAAAAGAGAAGCAGCAGTGACTTCACAGAAAGACTTCATAAAGACAGGGTTGATGTTCCTTCTCTATCTCAAAAGAAGAAATGTGAAGGCATCTTAGACAGGGAGAAAAGGAAACATGTGGGTGACTGTAGGTCTTATTTTACAGAATAGCTTTCTGTTTCAAGGGCTAGTTAGTCCAACTCTGGTATGAAATGGAGCAAGAGCCTTCAGGTTCCCCTTCTATAATGAGTTCCTGGAGAGAAGACAAGCAAGCAAGCAAGCAGCCCAGCCTGCAATTTTCCCCTAAAAGGAAATATTGCATATTTTTGAAATCTGTCCACATGCAGATGAAATCACAGATGCAAACCTGCAAGCTACCATTTTACATCTGTAGATGATAGGCCAGAAAGCCAAAATATGGGTTTTTGGCAAGAACCCAATACAAGATCAGAGGGTTCAAAGGTCATTGGACACACCTTGTCCTCTTTGTTTGGACCACTTTTCAATCCAAAAGCCTGATCTAGGAAAAGATAACTAAAAATAGAGGCCTTGGCAAGGGAGATTCATCAAAAAGGGATAGGGTCAAGTATTAGGTTTAAGAATACCTCCTCTAAGATGTGTTGCATCCCAAGATTCATGTGATGAGATTTAGGGTTCTCGCCATTTCTCACATGCAGATTATAACATATGATGTGCATGTATAATGTTGCTGGAAAATTGGTTGATATTCCTCTAGAGCTGTGGTTCTCAACTTCAACAACTTTAAGAGGTATGAATTTCAACTCAAGTACTGCTTCCAATACCTTTTGTATTTTAATGAGAAAAATCAGGTTCAACCACTTACGGCACCTTTAATCTTTAAAAGGGGAAATGAGCATCAGTTAACTTCAACTACACTAGAACTATGCTCCCATATCCAATGGCATGGAAGTGTTTGTTGAGCAGCATCAATAAATCCATTTTCAATCAGTGACCATAGGGGAAAGGGGTTGCTTTAATTCAGGGGTCTCCAAACTTGGCAACTTTAAGACTTGTGGACTCCAACTCTTAGAATTCTTCAGCCAGAAATACTGTGTGAGGAATTCTGGGAGTTGAAGTCCACAAGTCTTCAAGTTTTGAGACCCCTGCTTTAATTTAATTGAAATGGTACACACCCACTTTGTTGCATTCTAGAGGTGTGCTCAAGTAATGTGTAATATCTACAGAATTTTCATTCTCAGATAGCATGACAAAGGAATGCCAACATATATCTGCAGTTTAGACATTGATGTGAAATGAGCTGTAGACAGCCAATGTTCCAAATTAGCTTTAAATGCAGTTTCTGTGCTGAAAGTAATGGTGGTAGCTAAATAGGACAAGGCACTTCTTTAATTCAACAACAAAATAAATGCATAACTAAGGTTCAGATTCACAAGAACAAGTTTGCATTATTTATGTTGTGAACTTAGACCAGCTCAGTGTTTTTTAAAAAATTCTGAAGCGATCAAAGGTTTAAGGGGTTCACTGGAATGTAAAATCCCAAAATTGGCCTAATGTACTTTCTCAGATTATTTCTATTGGTCATTAACTTAATGGAGAGAGGGAAATTTTAGGTGATTACAAGATAGAAACAGCAACCATTGTGCCTCTGTTGCACCTTGCTTCTACTTGAACTTCGTGTGACATATACAATATCATCCTGTGAGTGACATCATCATGCTGCAGACAGATGTATTTCTCCATCCCAATAAAGTGAGCATGTCAAAATCCATTTATTCTGTGCATTAAACCAAAAACACAGGAATGGTGGAAGGAGAAGGAATGGTAATAATTTTGTCATAATTCCCTTATTAACTGTACCCTGCACTTTGCCTCTTCTACTCTCCCTCCCCTCTTTATTGCATGCCTTCAATTTTAGACTATATTGGAGATTAGCTTTGCAGAGACACAAAGCCAGGATTGTGGAGCTCTCTCTGGCTGCAGTAGGGACACTTGTTGAAGTCCTGCTCTGGTCAAACCAGTTTTGTCAGACTCTGTAACACTGCTTATTTATTTTATTTATTTTTATTTTTTCTATTTTTCTATTTTTTTTTTGTCATTTTTCTTAATATCTTGTTTTTTGTTTTTCTTGAGTTAAACAAAGGGCGACCATCTTTTTGCAGCCAGCAGCTTTTTGTAGTTTTGTTTTTTGAGACAAGAGGGTGATGTAACAATTATCATTGGTTTGTGCAAAGGAATTGTAGCCTTCCCCTTCCCTCCGAGTGGAGGGTAGTACACTTACAACCAATCGTTAGTGACCATTCAGAGTTACAAGGGCACTTTAAAAAGTGACATATAACCATTTTTCACACTTACGTCCATTACAGCACTTTGACAGCTTCACTTGCACGGTCCAAGACTAAAATGTAAAGCTGGATATAATCGATATACTGATGGATACTGAACCTTGAACTGATGGGCGACCTGACCCAATGATTTCCTGAAGATATTAAATAAAAATGAAGGAGAATGTTAAAGCTTCAGGTACTCCACAAGTAAGGGGCTGCAGCCTTGATCTCTTCCCTCCTATCAATACCAGCTTGAAATGTGTGTACACAATACTAATTGTAGGTATTGTACTTATTAACTTTATTAATTAGATTTATTAATAACTTTTTTATTTCATTAGATTTACGAATATTTATTGTATTTACTCTATTTATTGCACTTATCATATTTAATACCTAATACTTACTGTAGTTACTATCTATTACTAGTACTATTTATGGATTACTCCGGAAGGAATGTTAGTCTCCTGGAACGATAAAAAAATTAAAATCAACAGTATATAGGAATATATAATATATATAATACAAACTAGATCAACAAAACTGGATGGTAATTTGGGAGAACATATATAAAATTCTAGGTGAGCAACATAAAATTATAAGAGAGATGACCATTATTACAACCCTGAAAACAGGAAAGAAGGCCACACCATCAGTCTTAACATGGACTGCATCCCCATCGAATCAAAGATTAATTGAAGGAATGCTTACCACCAAAAGACTGAATGCCACACCAAACATGCAAGTGATACAG
The DNA here is from genome assembly GCA_012654045.1 of Ptyas mucosa. Taxonomy (NCBI): domain Eukaryota; kingdom Metazoa; phylum Chordata; class Lepidosauria; order Squamata; family Colubridae; genus Ptyas; species Ptyas mucosa. The sequence goes on from WNWU01000020.1 coordinate 10,989,444, forward strand.
TCTACATTATTGACAATACAAGTGATGGCAAAACTCCAGGAAGATATGACAAAAAACCATAGAGAAATTAAATCAGACCTAAAGTTAGAAACGGGAGAGATGAAGACTGAGATACACAAATTGGATAATAGAATGTGCTCAATCCAAGAAGTAATTCAGAAAAACGAGGAAAGAATAAAAACTATTGAAGATAGAACAGAGCAAACTGTTGGTACCTAGTACCCACCAGACTAGTGAAGATGTTCCCCAATATGCATCCCAATTGTTGGAAATGTGGCTGCGGTCAGGGCACCTTCTATCATATGTGGTGGACATGCCCCGAAGCGAAAAAGTATTGGAACAAAATCAGAAATTGGCTACAAGAAATAATTGGAGAGGATATAGAGTGGCTACCAGAAGTATTTCTCCTGGGAATAGTAAGGAAGGGGTATGGGAAGAGAAAAACCCACCTGATAATACACATTACAACAGCAGCTAGATTGGCATATACGCAACCATCCCACCAGAAGACCTCATAATCAAAAAAATATTGGAGTGTGCAGAGATGAGCAAATTAACACACAAAATAAACAATGATGAAAATTCAGAGTTCTATATGGCGTGGGAAAGGTGGTATGAATGGATGAATGATAGAATTAAAGTAAAAGTACAAGGTACGTTAAATAAATAGTAATGTATAGTTCAAGTGACACCAGATATATTCGATGTATATTTGTAAAAACACTGTGCATCCGATGTAAGTAGAGATGAAATGTTTTGTATATTTGAAAAGTTTAATAAAGAATTGTTTAAAAAAAAAAGAACAGAGCAAACTAAGGAAAAGCTAGAAATGGTAGATCAGAAAATGATTGGGCTGAATAAGGAGCTAGAAGAGTCTCTGATGCATTTAGAGATGGACCAGGCCTCTTCCTTTCTGAGGTTCCAGAATGTCATACAGACAAAAGAAGATCTAGGGATGCTGATGACAGATTTAATTGCAAAAGCCCTTCAAAGGGAAAAACAAGAGATCATAAATGAATTGGATGAGGTGTATAGGGTCTATACAAGTTACACTAGACGCCACAAACTCCCTAGGGAAGTTCACATAAGATTTACCTGCAAGAAAGTGAGAGACATTATATACAAGATTACAAGAGAGGAACCGATGACGTACAAAGGGAAAGAAATTATCACCTTGAAACAAATTCCTAGGTGGATGCATGAACAACAGAAGGACTATCGCTTCTTAGCGACCCAATTAAACAAAAAGAATATACGGTTCCAATGGATTACTCCAGAAGGAATGTTAGTCTCCTGGAACGATAAAAAAATTAAAATCGACAGTATAGGGAAAGCCCAAGAACTTTATGACCAGCTGGTAGTCTCAGAGGAAGAATATAGCAGCAGGGAGGAATTGGAATCAGCCAGCCAAGATGAACAATGACAGGAGATTCAAGAGAAAGACCAAGAGGATAGAAGTAAAGAGGAGAAGGAACACCAAGAAGAAAAGGGGGTAAGAGCGAGGATTCAAAGAAGGCAGCGAGTGGTGCAAAATTAAGAATGGAAGAGGAACTGAAATTAATATCACTAAATGTGAATGGCTTAAATTCACCGTCCAAAAGAAGACAGATATTTTCAAAATTAGTTAAACAAAAAGTAGATATTGTGTGCCTCCAGGAGGTGCACATTAAAAAACAAGATGAAAAGTATTTACAATATAATAAATTGGTGAAACTTTACTCAACATTAGCAAAAGAAAAAAAAGGAGGGGTGGCGGTCTACATCAAAGAGGGGATAATAGCTAAACAGATATATACAGACAAGAGGAAGAATGTTAATCATTGAAATATTAATGGGTCAAAAAACATTTTGTTAGTTGCTATATATACGCCCAATAAGAACCAAAGGGACTTCTATAAAAATGTGTATGATAAGATAATAGAAATAGGGAATGACAATGTTTGTTTGATTGGTGACTACAATGCAATAATGGACATTAAAAAGGACTGTGCAAATAACCAAAAAACAAAAATAAAAAGGAATACCTTACCAAAAGTTTTTTTTTGAAATGGCAGAAGAATTAAACCTATTAGACATATGGAGAACCCGAAACCCAGAAGAAACAAAATTCACCTTCTATTCTAATCCCCACAGATCATGGTCAAGAATGGAGACTTAGTTAAAGATATTGAAACAGTAGAGATTATGTCAAATACTTGGGCGGACCACAATCCTCTCAAAATAATATGGAAAGGACAAAAAAGGAAGAAAGTTAGATGGACATTGAATTCACAAATTTTAAAAGAAAAAGAATATATCCAAAAGATTTTAAAAGTATTGGAATTATTTTTTAAAGACAACAAGGAACACCACACCTCGTTACAAAACCTCTGGGATACCACAAAAACATATTTAAGCGGGATTACAATAGCATATATTGAAAAAAGAAATAAAGATAAGTGGAGAGATTATAACATATTGTCTGAGGAAATTTAAAAGTTAGAAAATCAATTACAAACAGATTCTGGGGACGAACAAACTAAAAATAAAATGGCCCTAGTTAAACATAAATTGAATATTTTGGACCAAAAAGAATTGGCAAAAAATTTAAATTTGCAAAACAAAATTATTTTGAATATGCTAATAAACCAGGGAGGTGGTTGGCCTATCAATTAAAAAAGGAAAGAGAAAAAAGAATAATACATCAGCTACAGGATGAAAATGGAACCGTAGAAAGTAATATGGAGGGAAAAAAGAAAATTACAGAAGAATTATTTGAAAGGCTTTATAGACAGGAAGAAACAGTACAGGGGAAAATAAGTGATTATTTGAAGGAAGAAATTGTGTTCTCATTGAGAGAAGAAGAAAGGGATGTATTAAATAAGGAAATAACATTATTTGAATTTAAAGAAGCAATTTGGAAGCAAAAAAGTAATAAGACCTCAGGACCACATGGGTTGCCAAATTTATAAACACTTAAGAGATTCGATAGAATTATTACTATTGGAAATATGTAATGAAGTCTTGAGGGAAGCAAAAGTACCAGAATCATGGAAAAAGGCATATATTACCCTGATCCCTAAAGAAGGCACTGACAATAAACAAATTAAGAATTATAGACCAATCTCACTGTTAAATTTGGATTATAAATTTTTTATGAATATTATGGCGGAACAGATAAAAAATACTAAATGAGAAGATACATACAGACCAAAACGGATTTCTTCCTATGAGACAAATTAGAAATAATACTATAATAATAATTAATATACTGGAATACTACAAGGTGCACCCAGAGAGACAAGCAGCCCTTGTCTTCCTAGATGCTCAAAAAGCTTTTGATAATGTTAATTGGGAATTTGTGGTCCAACAAATTAAAGCCATGAAATTTGGAGATAAATTTGAAAAGATGATGAGGCGATTTACTCTACACAAAAGGCAAGGGTAATAATAAATGGGGAGACCACAAGCCCATTTAAGATAACGAAAGGAGTTATGCAGGGTTGTCCAATGTCACCTATACTCTTTATCCTGATCCTAGAGACACTACTACAAAGAATTAGACTAAATGTGGAAATAAAAGGAACTAAAATTAAACAGGAAGAATTCAAAGTGCAGGCATTCGCAGATGATATGGTATTTGTCATAGAGGACCTATTGGAATCGGGACTGATATTATTGCAAGAGACAGACAAATATGGGGAGGTCACAGGCCTCAAAATTAACAAAGAAAAAACCTAAAATGTTAGTCAAGAATTTATCGGAGAAACAAAAGGGAGAACTAGAGAAAAGAATGGGCTTCAAATTGTAAAAAAAGTGAAATATCTAGGTGTTTGGCTAAGAGCAAGATGCTCAGCATTAAAAAAAGGATAACTACACGAAATTAATACAACAAATAGGGAAAGATTTGGAAAGATGGGGGAATTTACAACCGTCATTATTAGGGAAAATCGCAACAATTAAAATGAATATTTTGCCAAAATTGCTCTATTTGAAATGATTCCCATAAAACTAGACAAGATTTTTTTAAAAAGAATTAAATAAGATGACTATGAAGTTTGTATGGGTAGGAAAAACGGTGAGGATAAAATTAATTTCACTTCAGGATAGTAGAAGTAGAGGTGGTTTTGGACTCCCTGCGTGGGAGATTTATTATAAAACAGGAGACTTGGTTTGGGTCAGGGAATGGATAAATCAAGGAATGTTAGGAGAATTCTAACATTGGAAGGACACAATCTTCAGATGGGGTGGCATGTTTTCATATGGAATGCCAGAAACAAGAAACATTTATATTTCTATAGACATACATTGTGAGATTCGTTGATACAGACCTGGGAGGGAATTAGAAAGAAGCACTATTTTAAATTACCGGGCTGGCTATCCACTATGGAGGCAATGATTCACCCTAACACATTAGACATTGGTAAAATGGTAAAATATAACGAAATTTTGGATAACAGGGGAAGATTAAAATCCAACCAAGAATTAAAGGAGCAGGGAATAATTATAGATTGGTGGCCTTATCTCCAGCTACAATCAAGATACAGAAAAGATTTAGAGGAATTTGGATTGGAACTGAATTTAACACAACTAGACAAATTATTAACAGGCCCAGAAGAGAAATTACTATCTAAAACATATAATTATTTATTAAATTTTGATTTGTAAGAGGAAATCGTAAAGGGGCCAATGATAGCATGGGCTAAAAATATGACACATAATATTGAGTTAGAAGATTGGGAAAAAAATTGGAAGAAAAATGATACATTAAGAAAATCTGCCGTGTATAAAGAAAATCAGTATAAAATGTTCTATCGGTGTCACTTAGCCTCAACAAGACTTGCAAAAATGTACCCCAATCTAAATCCTAACTGCTAGAAATGTAAAAGAGCACAAGGTACCTTTTTTTCATGTATGGTGACTTTGCCCAGAAATCAAAAAATACTGGATTAAAATACAAAAATGGTTAAATGAAATTATGCATTGCCAAATAGAATTGAAGCCTGAACTGTTTCTTCTGGGGATGATTAAAGGAAAATATCCTAAAAAGATTAAATATTTGATCATTCATATTACTACAGCAGCGAGAATTATACTAACTGGAAAATGTCCACTACACCGACAGATTGTGTAATAATCCAGAAACTTTTTGTGCAGAAATGGACAAATTTACTATAGAATTAAATAATAAGGAAGACTCGGAATATTACTCAACTTGGGAAAACTGGTATCAATGGATAGAAAATAAAAATAGGTAATATATAGATCAAAATAAGACATAAATTGTGTTTACATATATTTGATCAGGAAGGAATATTTGAGAATATATGAGTAGAGTTAAGATTTGTGTACTGTTAGAACGACATTGAATTGTACAACTATCACGGGCGTATTTTCATTACAGATGTATTTGTATTTTAATATTTTAAATTTTAATAAAGATTTTTTGAAAATTAAAAAATAAATAAATAAAATAAAAGTTGCTGAACGATCAAGAAGTCAAAGGACAGTTACACCATTAATCTCCTGACTAAACAGAACTGCTGGAGGGCTATTGGCAGAAACAGTAAGGGCAAATAAATAACCTTTGTCCTCCCTTATTACTATGATGTAGGCCCAGATATGGACTCTTACTTGTGTTTGATTGGATTCATTCTATGCTCCGAGCATCACTTCTTGGTTTCATCTCATGGAGTTTCTCAGAAAACCAAGGTGCACCCAAGGATCGGCACACAGAGAAACTGCATAGGAGCAATCCTGTCCAGGCAGATCTCTGGAACCTACTCCAGGCTGCAGCTAATATTGTTTTTGATGACAACGAAAATGAAGATGATAATGATAATAGTGAAGATGAAGATTTCTATAACAGTTAATTACTGCAGCGAACTGCCCAGCCCTTCTCCTTGAATGATTAAAAAAGAAGCCATATTTTATATTAAGTCAATAAACCAACCCACCTGTCAATCAATGATTTTTTTTTTTTTTTAGAGCTGTGGGATTGCTGCTATAGAGAAGACATCATTGTTCTGAAGATTGTTCTTGGGAGGGAGGGATTTGATTTTGAAGAAGATTTTATCTCAATGTGTCAGAAGAACTCTTACTCTTTGGCTCTGCAATCCACTTGTGAGCTTCATTTTGCACTTTGTAAAAAAATCACAGTTTTCCGCTGTGGGATGAAATGTGAATTTGTGACAGTGTTTCACATTGTCATGCAGGCATGTTCTGTCTTCAGACCTTCTTTGCCATCTGCAATTCTTTAGCTCTAGAACCTGGGAATTTTGGCTCTGCCTATTGCCTAACCAATCAAGGAAGGGGATAGAAAAATAGAGAGGGGGGGATGGGATGTCTGGAAAAACAGACATTCCACATGGTGTTTCAACTGTGAAACAGATTTCTTTCTTCCCTGCTTTACAATGCCATTCCAACTCCCAACTCCCCTCACTCCCCTTATCCTTATTTCAGGAGCTGGCAGCTCAACTGTTTTTAAGAACTTGCTGAGGAAACTCATGGACTTTAATCCGATTATATATGCACCGGCTTCCAGAACTTTGCTTCCCCACTCCCAACCTCACTCCCTTATCCATCTCATTCAGGAGGCCTTTTCCAGCTTGAAAAACTATTGCTCATTTTTGGCAGGGGCCCCTGCAACTTTTCTCCCCCTAGTAGAGATTTGGGCAATGAATCAGCTACCTGCAGCTGTTCTTGAGCCTGCCACCCAAGTGCAGGAATTTCTACTAGGAATGTTGCAATGTATGTTGTATCTTTTGGAAGGACCGGTTTAAAATCATGGAAACCCTTTCGCTGCCTCAGACATTTAGACTGACTTAAGCCTTAGCATCCCCTCCCCCTTCTTTCCCAAAATTAAACAATAACAGAGCTTTCTCTCCCCCTCCCTCCCCCTTAACTGCCCTACTGTTTTGGACAGCAAAAAAATTCTGGCTGACCTTTGTGGGTGCAACATGTGAAAATGAGGCGGGGGAAGGAAATTCATGCGGCTGCTTTTAAGCAGTGATGTGTCAAACTTTGTCATTAATAAGGAAGTTCCATAGCTAACATTTATATCTTGCTCATTTACCTTTAGAGTAGTTAAGGTATCAGTTTCGCTCAAGTTCTTTGCCTATGCTTGTGTGTGTGTGTGCGCACACACATCTGTGTCTGAGTCTCTGTGTGTCGGTCTGTGACCAATTTCACAGCAGGATGAAAAAGGAGGGGGTGAAGGAGAAGCTGTCAAATTCTGAGTCTCATAAACATGCAGACGTGTAACCTGGGAGGGTCAGCATCTTTTGAGAAACGAATCGGTTAAAATGTCACTCTGAGTTTTATCTGGTAATCTGGGATGCGCTTATCTTTTCAGGGTGACTTCAGTGGTGAGTTCTCACTTGCTGTGCAGGCTACAGAACTGCAAGGCCAAGATTGGTCTTTCAGATGCTCTGCAAGTTTGCCGTACAGACAATGTTTTTTCTGCTTTACTCTCAATTTCTTTTTGCAGTCATCTTGAGCTTCCTTTATTATTGTGAAGTAGTGGGAAGGAGGAGGGGAGATGATGCCTGTTTCTTAATTACACTCTCTCCATCCTTTTGTGGCCTCCATGGCTGCCCACATTTCTGAATCATCTGAATATGACTCAGGGAGGTAAGTTCGTTTGTGGTCTATTTGTATTATGGAAAGTCAGAGAGGCTGCAATTTACCAGATTATTGTGCAATGAAACACACACACACAAACACATATATTCTCTCTTGCTCTTTCTACGAACACATTGGGAGTTGCATAGGTAAACCTCCCTACCAAATCCATGAGAAATACATTGGAATTGTTTCCTGCCTGAAAAATCTAAATTTAAAAGAAAATTCTTCTCTATCAAACTGAATGAGGATGGGAGCAGATGCAACCAAAAAAAATTTCATATCCTCCAAACACTCCCTTCCAATTACCTGACAGTGCTGTGTGCAGGCTTGTGTACTTAGAGGTGCCAAGAATGAATTGGTTTGCTTATTGATTAAGGGCAATTGATGAGGGAATTGACAGACTTTAAAGAAACGTAGGTTGCCCATAGATAGAAAATGAGAAATGAGCCCTTGTATGTTGAGTTATTATGACTGAATCTTGCCCCTTTCAAAGCATGGACCAGGCTCTGAGCTCACTAAAAACATCACATGCCTTCAAAACAGAGGTGAAATGTTCCCGGTTCGGACTGGATCACCCGATCCGGTAGCGATGGCGGCAGGTGGTTCGGAGAACCAGTAGCAAAAATCCCTGCCCCCCCTCCCCATGCCCAGCTGAGTTGTGCGATCATCAGAGGCTGTTTTTTTTTACTTTTAAAAGCATTTTTTTCTACAACCTCTTCGGCCAAAAAAAATGCTTTTAAAAGTTTTTTTTTTTAAAAAAAGCCTCTGGTGATTGCGCGGCTCAGCTGGGATAGTCAGAGGCTTTTCAAAGCATTTTTTTCTGCAACCCTTTCGGCCGAAGAGGTTGTAGGGAAAAGAATGCCTTTAAAAGCCTCTGGCAATCCCAGCTGACTTGCCTGATCGTCTTCTAAAAGCATTTTTTTCTGCAACCTCTTAAGGTTGTAGAAAAAATGCTTTTAAAAGTAAAAAAAAAAAACAAAGTTGGCCACTCCCACCCAGTCATATTACCCCCCCACCACCAAGCCACGTCCTCAGAACTGGTAGTAACAAATTTTAGATTTCACCCCTGCTTCAAAACATGCTCTGGGTCACCGGTAAGACTACTATGAAACATCATATGTTTCATACTTTGTCCTAGAATACGAATGAGAGATGCATTGATTTTTGTGTATGTAGCATGTTCAAACCACACTCCAAAAGGGAGCCCAATTTGTAGAGGGGAATGTCTTTAAACATTTCCCTTTAAATGTTTAAGATATTTGAAAACTGCAAGGCACAACATAATCCTAGCCTTCAGAAGGATCAGATCTTGAAGAAGGATCTGAAGTTTTAACCCTTCCCACTCTAGCTCTGCAAAAGAGATGCTGAAGTTCATTATCTTGACTGCCCGTTTTTCATCTCTCTCCCAAATGCTGGGGTTATTCAAAGAAAGATAATTTGTCTGAAATCCTTGGCTGTCTTATTTCATCTATAAAGGCAATCAAAAAAATCAATTGGTTGCAAGAACATCTCATACTTGGAAGATGCTAAAGAAGTATCAGACCAGAAAGAAAAAGAGAAGGAAAAGCGGGAAGGAATCCTAAGCAGTCGACTTCTAGCTTTTGTGCTATTTCTCCTATTACACAAATTAATCAGTAAAGTTGAGTTGTTTTTCTATTTTTCAAAAAGTTTATTAAATTTGTCACTTTGTCTACCCCATGCCCAAATATTTTTGGGATTCTTAAAGTCAAAAGAGCCTTGTCAGTAGAAATGCTCCATCTGCCTTCCCTTGTCAAACTCTCCTGGTGCTTACTTTGTGCCAGGTAAAAACTTTTACATTTTTCCCCAGACATTTTAAGGGAAATCAGTTTTCCATTATTGAATATTATTTTGCTGATGGCTTGATAATTTATCTGTTAAATATATTGAATTATTGCTATTATTTTGATACCACATGTTTTCAGTAGGTTGATACTCTAAGCCATGGGTGTCAAACTGGTGGCCCGCAAGCCAGATGCCTCACACACAGGCCACGCCCACCCCAGCTCCTCGAATGGGAAAAACATCACGTGATGGCAACGTGACATGGCATGGTAAGTTTGACACCTATGCTCTAAGCAATTGCAGTTGTGAGCAGTAACTAATACTTGGCACTTGCAGGAAAGTGATATCCAAATAGATCAAAATGTGACATTGGAGCCTGACCTGCATTTTAACCTCATTAATTTTGATGAATTAGCCATATTCATGTGCACATTCATACATATCTAAATAAAACTACTGAAAGAAAATTATTTTTTTTCCAGTTAGGATGTTTTCATTCAATTCCCCAAGCATTTATAAGGGCATTTTGATACCCTCAGCAACTGTGTTGCCCAATCCCTGTCCCTGTCCCCGTCCCCCATCCCCCCCCCCAAGTATGGCAAGAGTTCTACAGGTGTTTATTCAAACCCCACAAACAGTTCCTCGGAAAGCACTATTGCACAGGTCTGGATTTCAAGCTCAGTACAGCAAGAGTCACTGGGTACCCAAGTCTAATGGCACACATAAAGTCCAGGAGTCAAACAGGCTAGGATACGCAGCATGATCACACAAGGCACAGAACTGGGCACATTGCTCCAGCAACACTCAAGTCCTCAGGGACTTAACTCAAGTCCTCCTTAAGTAGGCAGGTGCAGCCCTTCATGAGAGGCAAGGTTGCCTCCTCACAGGTAGTCTGACTGGCATTGTGCTTGTCTCCTCTTTGCTCTACATGTCCTTGTATCAGGAGGAGGTGTGGACTCCACCTCCTCCTCATTGCTAATGAAGGCATTAAGAGTTAATCTAATCTTGCATAGCTTCTTCTCTGGTAATGTTGTACTACTAACTAGAGCATACAAAACATTTGCTAGACCAATTCTTGAATACAGCTCGTCTGTCTGGAACCTACATTGCATATCGGACATAAATACAATCGAGAGAGTCCAGAGATATTTTATGAGAAGAGTCCTCCATTCCTCCATTCCTCTAACCGTAATAAAATACCTTACGCCACCAGATTCCAAATTTTGGGCTTAGACAATTTAAAACTACACTGACTTCAGTCTGACCTAAGCATAGTACATAAAACTATCTGCCACAATGTCCTTCCTGTCAATGACTACTTCAGCTTCAACCACAACACTACATGAGCAAATAATAGATACAAACTCAAGGTAAACCGCTCCAAACTAGACTGCAGAAAATATGACTTCCGTAACAGAGTGGTCAATGCCTGGAATGCACTACCTGACTCTGTAGTTTCTTCCCCAAACCCCCAAAACTTTAACCTTAAACTGTCTACTGTTGACCTCACCCCTTCCTAAGAGGTCTGTAAGGAGTGTGCATAAGTGCACCAGCGTGTTTACCGTCCCTGTCCTAATATTCCTTCTTACTTACTCTTTTCATGTATTCAAATTATGTTTACACTTTTACCTGTTATCTTATATATGCTTGACAAATAAACTTATGATTATGATTATGAAGTGGCAGCTGCTCCCACCCTCTCCCGAGTCTTCTGGCTAACTTGCTGCAGCTTGCCTCCTTCAGCCTCAGCCTCACTTAGTGGTCCAATCAACCCAGCTGAGGCTGCTCCATCAGGCTAGCATTCTCTGAGCCCCGATCCTGACCAATATTCAACTGCACACTTTCCTCTGCAGACTCAAACTCACCCTCCTCCTCTGAACTTCCATCTTGGAGGCGGGGAACTAGTGAAGAATTGAGAGCCAGCAGCATCAGTGTGAACATAATAAACAATGAAAAACTTTGGACTTCATAAAGGTCTAGTTTAGAGAAATGTTGGCTCAAATGGAACACATTTGATCAAATTTGCTCTTGAAAATAAATTGAATCCTAGACAAAGATTGCCCATAAAAATAATGAATTAAAGAGAAGTTAATATAGCCTACGTACATTGGGGATGATATGCAGAGTCCTATTCTCATCTTTATAGCTGCCCTAATGGGATTATAGGGTTATAATATGAAGTAAAGTCAAATTGTACACTGAGATGGTCAAAAACCTGCTGGACACAAATGTCAAGAATGTTCACCAACCCTTACCTGATTTCCCTTGGGAAAGTTGACAACTGCCACTTTGTGATACGGCAATAGGTTTGATTTGTATGATCAAGTCCCGATCAGTTATTTCACTTAGCCAGAACAGAACACTTAATGCACCATGCGAACAACAGCAATACAATGCAATAGAAATAAAAATTGACCAATGCCATTTTGTTTACAAACAACAAAAACCATGCTCTGAAAGAAAGATGCCAAAGACCTGTTTCCTGAAAGCGACAGACAAACCAGTGCCCTGGTTTTTGTACAAACTTACACAGTCAAGTTTGAAGGAATTACTTAAATCCTCTATAGGTATGTAGTGAGTGAAGGATTAGCAAGTTTTTCAATCCTGTTTTTCTATCTGGAGAAATAGCAACAGAATGTCCTACAACTGATCCCCCATTATCCTTCTTCTAACCTTTCCAGATAAGAAGAATCTCCTTGATACTGTGTGTTAATGAGCAGCACACATCAGACAGCTGCACTGAGTTTGTGCACGTGACCAGAATTTGAAGATTGGCATTTGATTAGTTCATTGCAGGTGGCATTAACATTGAAAAGGCAACGAAGAAAATTCAGTCCCCTGCCGCCGCCACTACCCTGGCCACAATCTAAAATAATATTGGCACAAATAACCTGAGTTTTTATTCCTTAGGGGAAAAGGAGGTGGGAGGAAGGGAAGGAGTGGAAATGCTTTAGTCATCTACTTGACTTGGAGCAAAGCTCCAAGAGGAAACACTTCAGCCAAGAGAGGATTTGTGCTTATGAAATCCTGTTACCATGAAGTTGTTTCTTCATCTACTTGATATTTCCTCTCTGGTGGGACAGCTGCTGTCACTAATCCAATAGTGCCAACAAATTCATATAGGGCAACGTGTTTTCATGACAGGCAGGAAAACAGGTTTCAAGAGTGCCTTCATTCATTCCTTCATTCCAGAGATAATGTCCCTTTTTAATTGTCCATGTATCTACGTAACCGACAGACTAAGTAAAAAAAAGAAAAAAGTAAAGTAAAATTATACAATAATTAGGAAGAGTTAAAAATGTATAAACAGCATTTGGTGCATAGCAAAACCCAGTAAAATGTATATCTAAAAATCAGCATCAGATATCTAAAAAATCTATTAACAAGCTACAAATTTCCTGTCCTTAGATGCTTCAGCATGCTGATCTTGCAGCAGCTGATCTACAATCATGGATTATGATAGGTTAGAAAGATCACGCTAACAAGTGGTTCAGTGAGATCAAGGCACAATGTGTATTACAGGAAGCAGTCTAGAAACATATGTTCCACCCCATCCAGTGGGGGTTGCCCCCGGTTCGGACCAATTCTATAGAACCGGTAGTAAAACTGGTAGGAGGCTCCGCCCACCAACCCTGACATTATCAAGAAGCTCCTGCACATGCAGCCCTGTTGCGAACCGGTAGTAAAGATAATTAGAACCCACCCCTGACACCATCTGCCTTGTTGTGTGAGCACATGCAAAGGTGATATTAGTAAATAGATTGTTCTACCTGCCTATAATAACACCATTGAAGACAGGGTATCAAATTGCTCCAATTTGATAGAAGGGCATGTAAATGCCCTTCTATGTGGAGCATGAACAACATGAGAAAAATATCTAGGTATGAGAAAAGGAGCACCCACCAGCTTATGATAGTGAAATTAAATATTTAATCTATATTTTTGGATACCAAGATTCAAAATACTCCGAGATCTCTGCCTATGCTTTATCTGGACTCAAAATGCATACAGATAGCAAGGATAGCTTGCCAGAAGACAAATCCAAATGTATTTGCTTTTTGAAGGAGGTGGTGTAACTATCCCAAAGCTGGGCCAAGGGCATGCCCCAGGATGTTTGTTCTAGCTAGAATTTAAGTCAGTAACGTCTCAAATGGTCCTCAAAGGAGATGCATCCAAGTTCCAGTTGAGAACCTGTATCTATAGTTGATCAAGGTACATAAAGACCTGCGATTAAATTACCTTGTAATCTAAGTATCCTTGTCCTCACAGAGTTGTGCATTGTAAGGCAGCAAATGTAAGCCTTTCCTTTCATACAATGTGTTTGGCAAGCAATATCTTTCTCCTTATGACAATCTGATCATTAAGAGCTTTTCGTGCTCTTGATGAGAGCTCAGTTTATTTGGTGACTCCAGGAGGTAGATAGTGGGAAATGAGTGCCTAGATACTTTGGGTTGACTTGCTCAGTAGGCTTATCACTGATTTTGCAATGATAAGAAATGTTAAAAAGTTTATTAGTTAAAATAGAACCCGTGTAATCAATTTATAGGATTTTCCCAGAACAAAAAGAACACTACTGCTCTCGGCATCCATGAAGCCGATTTAGGATATATAGTAGATAGAATGGCAGCAATTTCTTCATAACCCAGTGGAGGAGGGCTGAGGAATAGAATTTGAGTTTAGCAAATAACAATATGATTAATATAGAAATTGGATGGAAGGGGAGCCAGAATGCAACTCTGCTGGGCTCCTTTTGAGATGCAAATGGAAGCAATTAATTCCTCACTGTTTTTACATCTAGGTTCTATAAAGGTCTCATTTACCTGCATTAACAATCTGAGAAAGTGACGATTAGAAGGAACAGCTAACTTTCTTCATAGCCTCTGGACAAAGAGATACAGAGGCGTTACATTATTTCATTCCCCCTTGATGTGGTTTTTACATGACTTCCCACTGTATCTCTTTGCACTGGGAGCTTAAGGGAAGATATCTTGGACCATCCCCTCAACAAGTTTGTAACAAAGATGTTTTGATACTAATTGATGACAGCTAGTTGGATTATTCTGTGCAACTTTCTTATAGATTGGAAACATGATGGAATAGCTCCAGTCTTCCAATAGTGGTAAGGAATTGTTGACATTGTAAATAGAGAAGGTAGGATATGGGGATTTTGTTTAAAAATACTCTGGGGGAAGCCATACATTTTGTTTCTGATTTGTCCAATCACAAAATTAAGAAGAGTTCTTAATTAAGAGAAGCAGCATCATTTCCCCAATAGGAGCAAAGAGTTATTTTTGGAGTCTTCCTAGGTGTCTCTTCCTTTTTTTCCAAGATGCTATATATATTTCACTTTATCCACCATTGGCTACATTCCAATTTTTCCTTTGCTTCCTACTGAATCAAGAGAGAAAATGCAGTCAGTGGTAGCCACCAGCCATTATAGCTAGCAAACCAGTATTTTCAATACAGTAGTAAATTATGCCAGAGATTTGAAAATAATATCCTTCTTATAACATCATTCATTCCTTATAAGCTATATACTTCCAAGTCCTTTATCTCCTTTGTGTGGTTTTAAATTCCAAGTATTACTCCATTGGTCATGTTTGCTCATTGCATCCAAATCCATCTGATTTGAATTTTAGCATGGCAAGTACACATACAATGTAGGTTTGGTATTACTTTAATTTCCTTTAAGGTTTTATGGATGCAATCTTGTTCTTTTTTTTATTGATCTTTCTGATTAACATCAGGTATTATTTCTCTCCTCACAAGACCTGCCCTCCCATTGAATCTAGATAATTCAGCAAGGTGCACCTGTTATTGCTCAAAGTGATACTACTTTTCACTTTCTTTCCTTTTCTCTGCCCCACCTCATCAGGGAAATAGAGGCAAGACTAAAAGAAGTCAAATACTTTCATCTTTCTGCACTTTATAAAGAATGGCAGAAAGGCTCAAATGAGCCTCACATGAAGTAGCTCCAAATGAATGAATATGTGTAACGTATCCAAAATAAATTAAAGCCAATCTGATTTAGATACCATGCCCCTGAATCAACTTGTGATTCATTTTTTCCTACATCCTAGAAAATATGTATCACATAATCCTGAAGTAGGCTTTCCCCTGCCTTTCCTCACAGCTATTTGAATTTTTGAAAATTCAAAAGCACAAAAGTCTAGAGCAAACTCTTCCCTGGATTTTTAAGCTCAAGGGGGAGTGTTTATTCATAAATTTTGCCATCTGGCCTTTTTGGACTTCCATGCTAGAGATAACAAAGGAAAAGATTAATAAATGAGTTGTTTAAATTTGCAAGTTAATCTAACAGCCTTTGGAGCGTTCCTTGCCAGATATTGTTGCATCATCACTCTTGTTGAAATAAGTGTGGTTTCTCAGGCGAGTGTTGCATTATCTAACTTTTGTCCTTTAAGGAACAATTCAAAAGCAGGACTAGAGGCATATATAACCTGTATGTTAATGTGCAGCTATGAATTTAGCTGCTTCATTAATAAGCATAATGGGTATAATAAGAGGGTTTTAATGCTCCTCAATGGCCTGGAATCTCTTCTCAGAATCCTAAAATCTATCAGAGTTGAAAGTGGGGAAAGAGGAAGAGAGAATTAGCATCAATAATTAGACACCTCTGAATATAGAGAAAAATGAAGACAGATCTATCACTTTTCACTTGAAATTAAGCTAGGAGGAAAGTTGGGAACTACCAGGATTGATGCTATAATTTTGGATATCTGATACACTAGCTGTATTCTTACTATCTTCCACAGTAATCTGTTTACTTCAGTCATGTTCTGCTTTTATATTTTCAAACAAAGTACACAACATTACTTGTATTGGTAATGTAGATTTTTAATTTTTCCTTTGAGTTTTGCAACCGGATATCTCCATCACGGAATTGGTTAAGAAAGCGTCTCCCGACTTCATGGAGAGAAATATATAAAGAAGAAAAACAATATACATTTTATTCCCACCCGCATCAATCATGGTCCAGGATTGATATGGCCTGGATGACAGTACAATTAACAATTAGGTTTAAAAAAAATAGAAATAGGAATAAATGAATGGGCTGACCACAACCCGATATTTTTATATTGGAAAGGACAAAATAATATATAAAAGATGGACGTTAAATCAAAACATATGGAAAGAGAAAGAATACAAGCAATTGCTGGAAAAGGCGTTATTTATTTATTTATTTACTTATTTATTTGTTCAATTTATATATGCCGCCCTTCTCCGGAGACTCAGGGTCGCTTACAGTTAAAGACCTTCTTAAGCGTAAATAAAAAGAAGAAGACTCATCGATTCAAAACCTCTGGGACACATTAAAAGCATATATTAGAGGAGTAACAATAGCCGTTATGGCAAGGAAAAAGAGAGAAAAAATGTCCCAACAAGGAAAACTTCAGGAAGAACTTAAAAAATTAGAAGAAAACTTACAGAAAGATCCCCAAAATAAAAAAATAAAAGAGGAATGGAGAATAATTAAACACAAATTAAATTTAATAACCCAAAAAGAAGTAGCATTAAAAATAAAGATAGCAAAACAAAATTATTTTGAACACGCAAATAAGGTGAGCAGATGGCTAGCCTATAAATTAAAAAAGGAGAGGGACAAAAAAATGATACAGTAATTGAAAGATGGTAAAGGAACAATCCAATATAAAAGAGAAGATAAGAAGCAAATTATACATACATTCTTTTCTAAATTATATACACAGGAAAAAACATCAGAAGCAGAGATTAAACATTATCTAGAGGAAACAAATATATGTAAAATTACGGAGAAACAGCAAGAAATATTAAACCAACCAATATCAGAAACAGAATTTGGAATCGCAATAAAAAGACAAAAAACAACAACAAAATGCCAGGTCCAGATGGAATACCAGTTGAGCTGGATAGGAATATACAATAACAGATAGGAGGATTGATGCTGGAAATATTCAACGAAGCGTTAGAACAAACAAACATACCAAAAACCTGGACAGAAGCATTAATTACATATATAAGGAAGATTCGGATCAGCAATTAATACAGAACTATGGGCCAATTTCTCTGTTAAACTCTGATTATAAAATATACATATCAATTATATTGAGAGGATAAAAACAATCTTAAATAAACATATACATTCGGACCAAAATGGCTTTTTACCAGGCCGACAAATTAAAAACAACACACAAATGATAATAAACATATTAGAGTTTTATGAAGTATACCCGGAAAAAAACAAGTATCACTGGTTTTCCTTGATGCCCAAAAAGCCTTTGATAATTTGAATTGGAAATTTATGATACAACAATTGAAAAGGATGGAATTTGGGACTAAATTTGAAAAAATGATTGAGAAAATATATACAAAACAAACTGCAAGGGTAATTATAAATCAGGACATGACCGACAAATTTGAGATAACAAAAGGTGTGAGACAAGGATGCCCACTTTCCCCACTTCTCTTTATACTGTCATTGGAACCGCTCTTAAAGAAAATTAGAGAAGACCGAGAGATGAAAGGATTGAAGATAAAAAGTGAAGAGTATAAATTGCAAGCTTTTGCTGATGACTTGGTTTTTATAATAGAGGAACCTTTAAAATCAGGCCCAAAATTGATCAAAAAATAGAAGAATTTGGCGCAGTGGCTGAACTAAAAATTAATAAAAATAAATCCAAATTACTAACTAAAAACCTTACAAAAAAACAAGAGGAAGAATTAGAAGGCAGTATGAAGATTCAAACAACTAAAAGAATAAAATATTTAGGGATTTGGCTCACTGCAAGAGGTTCCTCAATTAAACATGATAATTACAACAAATTAATACAGCAAATTTTAAAAGATTTGTATAATTGGAAGAACTTACAAATTTCATTTATGGGAAGTGTCGCTGCAATTAAAATGAACATCCTGCCCAAAATCCTATTCCTGTTCCAGTTTATACCGATAAAATTAGACTTTTTTTTTTATTCATTAAATAAATTGATCTCAAAATTTATATGGCAAGGGAAAAAACCCAGAATCAGATTAAAAATTCTGCAAGACACCAGAGAGAGAGGAGGAATAGCCCTTCCGGAATGGGAGATATACCACCAAGCAGCACCAAGCAGCACCAAGAATGGATGGAGCTGAGGAACAAGAGAATATTAACAATTGAAGGGCATGATCTGCAGGTAGGATGGCATGCATTCCTCTGGGTTGAGAAATATAAAACCCATGGATATTTCAGAAGACACATAATTAGAAATGCATTATTATTTGGATTAAAATCAAAAAGCAACATTATACAAAAATACTGATTTGGATTTCGCCTAATGAAACACTAATACATCCAAATTTAATAGAATGGACTAAGATAATTAGATACAGGGATATTCTAAACGACTTGGGAAAATTAAAAACAAAGCAAGAATTGGAACAGATTTGAATAGGGAAATTGAATGGAAGAAATATTCACAAATATGGTCAAAATATAAAGAAGATATAAAGATAAATTAGGTACAATTGGAGCAAAATGAATTGGACAAAATTATACATGGGATGGAACAGAAATTAATTAGCAAGATATATAAATTCTTATTACGGTATAAAATGGAAGAGGAAATAGTTAAAGATACTATGATTAAGTGGGCAAGGAACTTTAACCATACAGTAGAATTAGAGAAGTGGGAAAAGATGTGGCGAATAAATATGAAATTAACACTGTCTACGGCATACAAGGAAAACTGGCTGAAGATGTTCCATAGATGGCATTTACCACCAGCCAGAATAGCTAAAATGTTTCTGAGCAATTCACCAGTATGCTGGAAATGTAAAAGCAATTATGGAACATATTATCATCTCTGGTGGACTTGTCCGGTGGCAAAGAAATTCTAGGCCAAAGTCAAAAAGTGGCTAGAGAAAATAATGCAACAATCAATAAAGGGAGAACCAGAGACATTCTTGCTAGGGATCTTCACGGAAAACAATACAAAGGAAATAAAATATTCAATACTACACATTTTAACAGCTACCCTTATAGTCTATGCCCAAAATTGGAAAAAAGAAAATACACCAACAGAGTTGATTAAAAATTTTTTAGAATGTGCAGAGATGGACAAACTAACAAAAGAACTCAAGGAAAAAGAGGATAAAGAATACTATAAAATTTGGTATAGATGGTATGAATGGTTGGAGGAAAGGAAAAATGATGAAGAAGAAGAAAGGGGAGAGAAAGAAATGTTTAAAATAATGGGAAAAAATGGTAAAATACAATATAGCGACTGAAATGTAAAGGAGAATTAGACTGCAAATGAAATGATGGGGACAGATAGTAATATGGAATAAGATAAAGTAAAATTTGTACAAATAGTAAATAATAAGGAAGGACCACTGTGAAAGAGCTGTAAAAAGAGTTTTTGTATATAAATGTTGTATGTCTTGTATTGGTTTATTGTGTTATAATAATTTTTTTTTAAAAAAAAGCATCTCCCAATTTTGTGTTCTTCCCCAGTTGCTATCCAACATAGGTATAAAACATCAACTAGGACAGATTGGTAGACAGTGTTTTCTTTGTTACTTTCATTTAAATATAATGCTAGTGCCAGAACAAAACTTTAAATCACTTCCTTCTGGTAAGAGATAAATAATAATTTGCCTTGGAGAGTTTTTTGCTCCTCTCCTCTATTAGCAGCCACAAGAAGAGAACATTCATGGGACCATCTGGCAAGAAATAGCATGAAGTCCAGCACAAAGTTACCTGCATTTCAGGGGTGAAATGCTCCTGGTTCAGACTGGCTCGGGTGAGTAGGTAGCGATGGCGATGGGCAGTTCGGAGAACCGGTAGCAAAAATCCTTCCCCCCCCCCCAGCCTCCAGCTTGCTTACCTTCGCACGCCTGCCTTGCTTCACTTGCTGTAATCCCTGCAATCCATTGCATCAGCAAGCAACTGAATCTCCCTGCCTGCAATCAAGCTCATCGGTGACCAGCTCTATCTGCCTGCCTGCCTTTCTGCCTGCAGGGGTCTCCAACCTTGGCAATTTTAAGATTTCTGGACTTCAACTCCCAGCAAAGCTGGCTGAGGAATTCTGGGAGTTGAAGTCCACAAGTCTTAAAGTTGCCAAGGTTGGAGACCCCTGTTCTATTGGGTAAGTTTTTTTCCCCTTTGGGCGCTTTAAAAAAATAGTTAATTGGGGTTTTTTTAAGTTGTTCTTTTTTTAGATCTAGCCATTTAAAGTTTAGGAAGTTTTAAATTTAGCTGCTTTTATATAAAAATAAATTAAAATAAAATAATATTTGTGCAGCTTTCTGAGATTTTGTGTGTTTCTGTAGTGTTTCACTCTAACTACACAAACACACAAAATCTCACAAAGCTGTATGTGGGATTTTGTGTGTGTAAAGTGTGAAAGTTGGTTTTTTGGACTTTTTGTGGCTGTGTGAGGTTCCTGTTGTTGCAGGGGCCATTTTGGGTTTAGCACAGCTGCTTTTACATTGTGGGTGAGCCAGGTGTGTTGTGTTTTGTAGGTTAAAAAAGGGCAAAGAAGTGATGTCGACTTGGCCATGCCCATCTGTCCAACAAGCCACGCCCACCCAGTCACCTAACCAACACGTCCCACCCACTAATTAAGCCATGCCCACAGAACCGGTAGCGAAAATTTTTAGATTTCACCCCTGCCACATTTTAATACATTAATGGAAATCCCTACAATACTGAGCTTCATGATGGGAGCAGAATGAAATTTATTGATTCTCTCATTATTAAGAAGGGAAGCAGAAGATGTTCACAGCCACTGGGAATGGTACAGGTTTCCTATCCGAAAGGCAATTTCTCTTGCTGAATCTTTGGATCCCACAGAATTGCTTACCCTATCTGCCTGAAAGTAATGTTGAAAAGACTGGCCTTTATTTTATTTCTGTCCAGTACCTTGAATAACAGCTCCTATCAGGAATCAATTTTTCAGGCAAAAGTTCTTCTTTTGGTAAAGCCTGGTACTGGATGTCTTCAGGTAAAATTAACTAGCTTTCATTCCAAAAAGCCATGAGAGCAGATCAGAGAGAAATTCCTGATTTAACTCTTGGAAACTTGGCAATATATAAATTAAGATACTTTTCTTCAAGATTGCCAGTGAATATTAGGCATCTGAGCTATTATGTATTCCTGTCATCAAATAAATTCCAGTGTCCTTTGAGATCCTTCTAATAAACCTGCTGTTTGATTAACATTTGGCGAGTTGTGATTCCAGGGAATACTAAATAACTTGCCTAATCTCACTCTTCAATAGTTTCTTAATCCTCTATTGCAAAGCAGCAGGCTAACCCTTTACCGTTTGCTGGCCAGAGGCTGGAAACTGGCAGGCCTGTACCTTGGTAACCAAGTAAGGCATTATGTTCAGAGAGGCTTAAGAATTTCACCCCTTTGGTTATTTGCTATGTGGCAGCACATCTATAAGTTAATTTCATTTTGCTGGAGACACTGGAGGAAAGGGGCACACCCCTAACCTTCTTAAATTGACAATCCTGTTCTCACTTCTCTGGGATAATTCCTATTAACCCCAATGGGGTTTACCTTTATGTGAAACAAAGGATGGTGCTATCAGGATTGCCATCCTAAAGAAAGATGGCAGGGAGATCAGACTTCAAAAGGGAGCCTTCAGAGAGGAATAGTCCATTAAAGTGAGGTTGAATTTGCCATTCATTATTTATTCAATGAATAGGATACCAAATCTTTTACTCCTATGGAGAATGGTCATATCTTGAAATTAAATAACAGGAAATCACAAGGCGAGTCAAATAGAGAAGGAAAAAACCCCCCAGAAAATAATAAATCATTGGCTGAATTGGTCAGGAACTGCAAAAGACAAGTCTAATATACCCTTATTGCTCTAAAATGACCTTCCTAATCCTTAGCACCAGCCAGGCCTTTGGTTTTCAGCAAAACTTACAGAGAATCACTGTTCAAGTCTAAGAAATGGTTTGGATCAATACTTCCAGAGGGATATATATGCTGTCATTAATCCTACAACCAGTAGGATCCTACAGGAGACATTCTTTCTCATGTTTCCAATTTCATAGTAATGGGCAAACTGTTGATAAACATAGCAATAAATGAGTGATGTGCCATTGCTTTATTCAGAAGGATTTTTTTTATTTTTTCTTGCCAGTCCAGCCTACCGTCAAGTTTGGTGAAGCCTAATCTAGGTACTACTAACCCATTCTAACCCTTTGTAGCTTTTCCAAGGTTAGCCAAGATTGAGATAAGTGCCTGAGGAGTCAGTGATTTGCTTTCTGAAAACAGGGCCCAACAGGAACAAAGCGATAGTGTAATCCTCCGTGGATTGCCACCAGTTCGCTGCCCGTGCGGTGCGTGCCAAACACACACGTGTGGTGCACGCCAAACACATGCTGTGTGCACATGCATGTGCAGTGCATGCTAAATGCATGATGCATGCACAGGTGCAGTGTTCACCAAATGCACGCTGCGCACACACGCATACACAGTGCGTGCCCAATGAGCACTTCATGTGGGAAAAAGGACACTTTCTAAGGCAAGTAGAACAGCAAGTGGGGGGGGGAACAGCTGTGTGATTTAGATTTGCTAAAAAGCAGGATTTCCGCTGCAGCCCTTTTTATGTTTCCAAATGTGTTCTCCTCTTCCAGAGCAAAGGCAAGTAGAAATAGGAGAGATTATCGGGGGAGAAGGGTATTAAATTAGTGACTGGTGGTTGCTCAGAGGCTCAATGGCAGCCATTTTGACATGGAATCTCTTGCTAGAGTAGAGACAGAGTGACAAGTGGGGGGTGGGGGTCTAGCTTGGAATTGCTCCATTGGAGGAAATGACAGAGGGCAGACTCTTGAAGACTTTATCTGCCTATAATATAACCTTAGAGAAGGCAGTCTAAAGAGATTCTTATAAATACTGTAGGTGAACAACATTAAACTACTTTGCCCTACTTACAAAGTAGTTCTGGTTCCTTGCACCTGACAATTTTATGAGCTTGTCCACAATAAGTATGAAAATTCTTACTATGCCCACTCAGCCAAAACAGTTGACAATGTTGATCTTATTCTGTGAGGAAGGAAAGACCCAGTGACTGATTTCTTTTTACAAGGTGCAGCTTTATGTTGCAATAGGCCGAAGGAATACCCTTGAGGAACAGAAGAAAGAGTTGCAACCAAGACAATGGGTCAGATAAAAGAAAACAGAGTCTGAGGCAGAACTGTAAGTTGAGAAAGCATCTCGGACAAGACACTCCTTAATTTTCATGAAGGTAAAGGAAAGGAGAGGGGAAGCACATGCAGATTTGCAATATTCTGTTACTATAACTTTATACTAAAAGTAATATTAGCATCATTTACTTTGGTTTCCTAGTCTCATCTACCTTTCAGGGCTGTCATATTCTAACTTTCATTGCCGGAAAAGTTGTATTCTAGAAAACTCAAGTTCAAAATTAAACCCGGAAGATTTTTAACAAGTTTCAGTACAATTACTTTGCTCACCAAAGCTGCTATTGTTTCAAGGGGGGGAAATCCATAGAAAATAGTCCAGGGGGAAATACAAATGAACTTTACTCTCCAGCTTTCCAGTCTGAATCCAAATCACATGTCTCTTTCTGAATGGAGCCAAAGATTAGGGGATTTTGCTTTGATTTCAGGAGCAACTGTGTCTCAAAGGGATGGGCATGGGCTCCTTAGTGCATTTTGCACTCTCCAGTTGGTTGACCGAGGGTGCTCTCGGCTGGCTTTCATTGCTTCAGATAAGCAGGTGTAAAGCTGATTGTTGGTTTGTTTTCAAAGTGCTTTATAGGGATTGGGAAATGGAAATGGAATTGGTCTTAAAGGGCCCCAAATTTTTATTTATGTTCCTTCCAAAGCTATAGTTACTTCCCAGATATTAAGTATCATGAAACCCTGTCTTTGTTGATACAGCTATTTGCTTGATAGCAAAACAGGAATCTGGATTTAGAGCATCTAATCACATCACAGTGTTGCAAATCTAAAAGTTAACCTCAAGCATAAAATTCAGAACCAACATGGATAGCAAAACAGAGCTAGATGCCATAAAACATGCTAGTCTGTGGGGTGCTTGATGCTCTGTGAGCTTTTTTCCCCCTTGCAATTGTTTCATTACCCAACTAGGTAACATAGTCCGTTCTAGAAGTGAGTTGGATTTGCTGTCCATTTATATTCAAGTGGCTTACCCAGTCAATTATTGTTTACTGTTTGTTTCTGAGTTGGTAGTTCTTTGATTGGGGGATTGTTTCCTACTTGATTGTTGATCTATTAATCTTGGTGTTAATCTCAATTTATCTGGGTTGCCGATTGCTGGCAAGGTGGTATGATCTATTGGTTTTTTTAGATGTTTGTATATCTTTTGAATGCTAGAAGAATATGCACAAAAATGGTATCTGAGATCATTTTGGAAGCACTTTTGGAAGAGTTTATGATAGGTTTTAAAAGATTCATCCACCAATATGATCAACAGCACTGAAGTCTAATAAGATTTTCAGGGCCCCGCAACCTTCTCTCATCCTCTTCCCCAGCAAGTTCATTGACTGGCTTCAGATATTACACAGACCCCTAAAACTTTGCGTTTGGCTAGATTATAATGCAAGTCCTTTCCCAGCAGTCTGTAAACTATGGCTTAGCAAAATGTATGTTGTGCAATGTCAATTGTAGCTTACTCAACTAACTATGGCTAACAAATGACTATGTTCACTTCTGGGTGAGTCCAGCCATCAGGTGTTTGCTGAAATAGAAATAAAGAGCTGCTTAGCTCTAAAGTCCCAATTCTCTTGTTACCTGGAGAGACCAACCTTTTTTGTATACAGCAGTTCTTAGAATTCCTACTCTTATCATTAAATAAATTCAAATAATGCTGCTCAAAAAGTAGAACTTCAGACTCCCGAGTTGGCCACATTGATAGAAAGCTCAGGAAAGCGTGGAAGAAGTGCAGTACTCTGTCAAGACAGACATTTATAGTTCCTCTCCCGCCTCTTGGAAAATCCAAACCAAATTAGGCAGATAAACTTTTAGAGAAGGTGGGGGCCTTTTGTAAAATGAGAGGTTCCGACTGACTGATGCCAAGTAAAACAATATGGTAAAGTACATGCCCGGAAAGGCAAAGCGGATTAGGTCATATCTTATCCAAAAGTTGATAAACTGGTCACTTACATCCTCAATAAATTCCTTGTAAATCTTTAAAATTGGCATTTCCTTGTTTCTAACATGTATTCTCAAATAGTGTACGATTATCCTTTGACAGTCATTTTATTTAGGTGGCTTAATAGTCATTCAAGCTGCAGGCTCATGTCCACTTCCCTAGGAGTAAGCTCAACTGAACCCTATGGGAGTTTAGGTTCTGCTAAACAAATGTTAGTTTTTAACTCGGCATTTCTCCCCACCCACCAGCCCTTGCATACTCCTGTACTATTATTCACTTTTCTCCACAGATACTCCTACTCATAGTAGCTAGAGAAAAAGATTGTTTTCTGGCTGCTTTCTTCCATAAGCAAACACACAACTCACCCTGAGCTGTTTCGCAGCAAAGCTTTTATAGCCAATTTCCCCATGCTGCAGCTGGGGAGAGGGCTTAAAGAGAAGGGAAGAAAGCAGCACAGGTGCCGGCAATTTTCTGAGTAGCCTGCTCTCTCACAAGACGCCATTTTTGCCAAGACCAAAAATTGTGGGAAGGCCACAGATTCCCCGCTGGTGGTATAATAGTAGTAGAGGTTTGTATGGGTTCAAGGTCACTTTCAGATAAGGATGAAGATGATTTGCAACTCCTTCCTAGGAAGAGAATCGGAATTCATTCTAGACCAGCCAAACCACATTGCGCTGGCCTTTTTAAAATTGATGGGTTTATGTTTAGTCATATGAATGTCAGTGTGAAATAAAACAAATCCTTTCAAGTCTTTTCTGTCATCCCTTGGTTCCTTCCTATTTTCTTTTCACCCTAGAGCTATATCTACAAAACCGGGGGGGGGGGGAATCCTTATTGGGTATGGGCATCTCAGAACTCTTGCCTTGCACAGCAACAACAGACTGTAAATTGTTTCCCAGCAATTCAAGAATTAGTCTTATTCTCCCATCCCCAAGACCACTGCAAGACCAAGTCTTGGGAGGGTGGAGGCAGGAAAGCAAAACTCAGACGACTTCCCAAACTTGAAAACTTTTAAGATGTGTGGCTTCAGTTCTCAGAAATTCTCAGGGCTGGCTGGGGAATTCTGTGAGTTGAAGTTCACACATTTTTAAAATCCCCAATTTGGGAAACCCTGCTCCAAATCTTCTGATCAGGGCTCCCTCTACACGGCTGCTCTATTTGCTCACATGAAATGCTCCATTGCTTGTAATCCACATCTGTTTGTCCCTGCTTCGTGATGCCCTTTGGTAGTGGTCTGGCTAGGCCAGCAGAAGATGGGAAAGAAAGGCAGGAAGAAAAATGGCACAGAGATTCTTGTCTAGTGTGTATTGGTCATTCTCGTATAAATATTCCTGCTAGGCTGTTGCTTTTTCTTCTTCTTTTTGTCTCTATTTCCTCTGATTCCTTATAATTAATAAATCCATATATGATTCCTTCAGGTTGGTTACATAGCTTCTCTCACAATGACATATGCCATGATATGTTGGTTTATTACAGTTCATCAGAAGCATAAGAGCCCTAAATCCCAATGTCTAGTTTACCTACCTCACCTCTGACTGAAAGCCGATTGGCAGATCTCCTGCCTAAGGATGGCTGAGAAATTTCTATGGCTTCTGTCTTTCTCCCTGTAACACAGTCTAGTTCTTATGCAAGGAGAACAAACCAGTGACAATTGGTGACAAATGGACTGTGTACCATGGAGTCTGTTTCCATTGCCATGGAGATATCAGCCAAGCATGATTGGGCAACCAGAAAACTTCAGTAGGAAAGGGGGTACAACAGACACAGGTGCTAAGATATCAACATGGTAGGCTTTGCTAATTAGATGCAACTGGTTAATTGACAGGAGACATGTTAAAAGATTTCTCCCCCTGCAAATCCCATGTGAAGGAGAGAGGCGTAAGAAATAGCAGTAGTATTCATTTATAAATTTTAGCACTCTTAGGTAGTCAGTTAAGGACTACTACTTTCAGCAATTCTATAGATAAATCTGAAGTTTAGCTGTAGTTTATTCTGTCTTTTATTCATGCTTGAATGAATATTTTATATTCATTATATATATAGGGATAGTCTCTGATGACTAGAAACAAATATTACATTATGGAAGCATTTAGCTGCTGTTCAAACAGCTGGCAAAGTAAATAGATGTTCATATAGGATGCAAATATGTGTTACATGTTGAATAATTTTAGTAATATGGATATGGGGCGCCAGAATCTTTGAAATGTTGTTCCATTGTACAGGTCCCAGTTGAGTTTCAGCAGTTTCCACACAGTGATTCTAAGGTGATATACAGTTGTGGTGATACATAATTATATGTATTTGTAGTGAAGACACAGTTGCAATAAAATGCTCTTTATTCTATTTTAGGAACTCTAGAAGGCCAGTGAAGATATCTAGCCAAATGATGCCAAGGCTGAGGCTGTTTTTAACACAGATGGGCGAACAATGGAATCTGTAACCAGTGGGAATTCTGAAGAAAGCAAGGTTAATCATGATTTATCACAGGTGTGCTACTTTTTCACAACTGCAGAAGAGTCCTGTTGCACATGACTGCGACTTACCGAGGAGTCAAATGTGTGAACAAGCTGCTCCCAGAGAATTTTGAATTATCTGATTTGTTTGTTTCCTTTAGTCTGGTGAGATTGATTCCTCTCTTCCTTGACCTCTCATAGACACCTTCTTTATCTTCATTGCAACAACAGAATGCAAAACAGGTTTTCTCATTAAGACTTTTCACTTTCTGGAACCAAAATGAGAAAAGAGTGCCATTCTTAATATAATCATCTGGTTCCATCCTGACAGCAAACATTGCTCTGCTTTTTCCCCCTGCCATGTCTTGTCTCTGCAGTCACCCCTTCCCCCAATTCTATTCTCTTCTCATTAGTGTGAGAGAACCTGATCCTCTGTTGAAGCATTTAAGCATCTTTCCCACCAAAGCTGTGCTGTGATTGGTCAGATGCTTTCTTCCCATTGCAACTCCTGCCTGCCGGTTCCAACTAACAGCTGGACAAGCAAGAGTTAAGTCTGCAGCTGCTGGCTCCTGCAGCGTGGAGCTCTGTTCAAACTGTTCCCACTGCTGCATGAAGTCAGCTGTCACTGGAGAACAAAAGCAGCCCAGGATCAGTTCAAGTTGTGGCTCTCTGAGGAAGGCCTTGAGACTGTTCCCTGATTAGGATTTCTAAATCAGCCCCATCGAGATCTGAGAGAATAAAAGCCATAGAACAAAAAGCTGGCTACATTCGTACAAGCCCACTCTCCTTCCTCCTGCTCCTCCTCCCACCTGTTCCCAAGGCCCAGGAAAACTCCAGATTGCTTAAGAAGTCTGTTAGGTTGGCAAACCAGGCAGTGAGTGACAACGGCTCTTTATGTCAGGATGAGAATCCAGCAACTGACCTGGGGAAACAGCTCCCCTTATATACCTTGCAGCTGTGGTGGTCAGCCAATCAGCTGATGGTCAGTTAATTCAAACTTCCCGCTCAAACTTATATACATAACACTTCTCCCCTCCCAAAAGTCACTTGGGCTGGACATTAACATACAAAGTCTCTCAGGTGACCAGGGCGTGTCCGCACCCTGGTTGACCTGCGCAGTTCAGTCGGGGGTGGGGCGTCAAGCAGGTCGGAGGAACTCCCTGTTTCTCCCTGCTCCGCCAATGGAATTTCCGAGAGTTCTTTCTGGGTGGAGGCTTCTTCGGTCGATGGATCTTCCACGACGGGGCGGCGCTGGAACTCTGGGTCGACAGATAAGTCCTCCAGTTGCCTCAGGCTTGAGTTAGCTTCGGAGTTCTGCTGGGAGTCAGGGAGTGGATCGGCGAGCGGATCTTCTGGGTTGTCGGTTAATCGCTTTCTCAATTGATCAATGTGTCGGTGCCAAATCCTTCCATCTCCCATGTCTACTCTATATGACTTGGGGCCTGTTATCTCTGTGATTACCCCGGTCTCCCAAAGTGGGCCGTTCCCATAATTCCTCGCGAACATGGGTGTCCCTATCATAAACTCTCTCAGCCTCCTTTCAGCTCCCCTGAAGTTGTCTGGCAAGTAGTTGGGGTGCAGTCTATCTAGGACCCCTCTGAGTTTCCTCCCATCAGGAGCTCCGCTGGGCTGCGGCCCGTGGCCGTGCATGGTGTGCTATGCTGGTCCGTTAAGAACATGTCTACTCTCTCTTGCCAGTCCCCGGGCTCTAGGCGTGAAAGTGCCTCCTTGGTCGTTCTCACAAATCTCTCTGCCAATCCATTACTAGCTGGATGAAACGGGGCGGAGAGGACATGTCTAATCCCTAGCTCTGCTAAGTATCCCTCAAACTGGGTGGCTGTGAACTGGGGCCCATTGTCCGAGACTAGGGTGTCCAATAGACCATGTGTGGCAAATAGCTGTCTTAGCTCCTTAATAACCGCATCAGTGGTAGTGGCTTTTATCAATTTAATTTCTAGCCACTTGGAGAAGGCATCTACAATGATCATGAAGATCTGGCCGTGAAAGGGGCCTGCGAAATCTATATGGATCCTGGACCAGGGGCCCTGGGGAGTAGTAGGCAATGGGCACCTCTAGATTGTTCAGCAGTCTATGGCTCAGGACAGCACCCACGCCAAATGGGGACACATCACAAACTAAAACAAGGGGAACCAGTCCATGCCCAGCAGGCTTGGGAGCTTTCCACTGACTACGATGAGGGGAAGCTTCTCCCGGAATTCCCCATACGCCACCTGGAACTGGCTGATGCCTTCCACGGGAATGTGGTTCCCTTGGTAGTTGTGCAGGCCCAACCGCTGGTGCAGTAGCTGCCATCTGTGGGTGCTGGGGATGGCCCTCTTCAGATTGTCCCAGGACATAATGGTTATTGGTGATCCGGTGTCGATCTCCATAACACAGTCCTGACCCTCGATTGCGACCGTCATGTAGGTCTTCTCCCCTGGGGACGTGCAGGTCCTGCCAATTCTAATGGTGCAGGTTTCCAGGTCTTCGGATTTTGCGCTGCTCCACTGGCCTCCCCTCTGATTGGCTCTCGCTCACTGCGCTGTCTCAGAATGGCTGGTGCTGCTTTGTGGCTTGTACTGGGGGTTCTGCTTAGCTCTGCAGACTCTGGCAATGTGCCCCTTCCGCTTGCAATGCCGGCAAATGGCATCTTGGAATCTGCAGTTCTGATGCGGATGGGGCCCCCCACAACTCACACAGGCATCTCGGTTACCTCTCCGGTCCCGCCAGTACTGCTCAGTCCTGCAGACCTCTTCTTCCGACTCTGCTTCGCTCGCGGTACTGACAGTCTCTTGGTGGACTGGAGCCGACCTCTGCACTGTTTTAGTCTGTGTTGCGCCCTGTAGTTTCTCGGCTGCCAGGGTAGACGACTCTTGAGCTCTGGCCTTGTCCAACGCGATGTGAAGTGTAAGGTTTGTCCTTGTGAGCAACCTTCTCTGCAAGCGAATATCTGTCACTCCGCAGATTAATTGCTCTAGGAGCATTTCATCTAAGTCTCTGTACTCACACTGATTAGCGGCCTTACGCAGGGCGGTGACATACTCGCTGATCGATTTGCCATCCTGTTGCTTGCGCTGCCGGAATTCAAACCTCTGCACATACTTTGAAGGCGTTGGGGCATAATGGTCCTTTAAGAGTGTTTGCAGCATTTGCCACGAAATGGTGTGGACCGTGTTTGGTTCCGACAGGGCTTCGGCCATGTCGAACACCTTCAGCCTGCAGTGGCTCAGAAACAGGGCTTTCTTCTGCACGTCCGATAGCCCTTGGAGGTCGTTGGCCACCAAGAAGCACTCAAAGTGGGACATGTATGATCCCCACTTCTCTTCCACGGAGTTGAAAGGTGCTGGCGGTGTGTAGGCAGACATCGTAGGTAGATTCTCCAGTACTCCGCTCACTCGCCTGGCTGGTCTCGGTTTCAGCTCTCTCGTTGGCTCGTGGCTTAGCTCTTTCTGTAGGCTCATGGTTTCAGCTCTTGCCATGGCTTCTGGCCTCAAAATCCCATCCTCGTCACCAATGTTAGGTTGGGTGAATGAGGACTCAGCAAGCCAGGCAGTGAGTGACAACAGCTCTTTATTTCAGGGTGAGAATCCAGCAACTGACCAGGGGAAACAGCTCCCCTTATATACCTTGCAGCTGTGGTGGTCAGCCAATCAGCTGATGGTCAGTTAATTCAAACTTCCCGCCCAAACCTATATACATAACAAAGTCACCCAAGTCAAAACAAAGCTCTGAGTTGCTTGAATTCTGATGCTAGGTGTTTCTGTAGTTGGGTTTTCCCTCTTTCATTTCTAAGGTTTGTATCCAGCCCTGGAAAAGCTATGCAGATTAGATATCCATTTGTCTGGGATGATATAAGGACTCCTGCCTTGGGCAGGGGTTGGACGAGAAGACCTCCAAGGTCCCTTCCAGCCCTATGATTCTATGACTCCATGATTAATTAAACTATTATGCTGTTCAGTAACTTTAGATTCCAGATGGTGTGACTGTACAGTATTAGTAGATTCTTTAGTTAGTCGTGTGTTTTTATCCTTCCTCAAAATATAAAACATCTTCCTGTAACTCTGTACATTCTACAAAATGTAACTCTGAGGTATTGTCTTTGATGGTACATTTATACCGCATCTCATGTGTGATTGTCACAAATTCAACCTTGCACTGTAAGGTTGCAATCCAATGGAGTCAGGTAACCCATTCAAAGTTGCAAACGCAGTTTCCATAAGAACTCCTTTTCCCAGCTACCTTCTATCATGTCGTACAATCTTCAAAGGTCTTGCCAAAGAACTCAATCCCCATCCATGCTATTCTCACTGTGCTGCTGTGAACTGTGCTGCTGATGGAGTGAACTGTGCTGCTGATGGAGACATAAATGTAAATATAGTTATGAGCTAAGCTGTTTGCTTGCAGACATTTCATTACCTGACTAGGTCACATCTCAGCTATCCTAGGTAGGTAATGAAACACCTGCAAGCGATCAACCAAGCTCAGGGAGCACCAAGGACTCAGATCATGAGTTACAGATATCCTCTTGTATTGAAAAGATAGATATTCTGACAACCTCAGCCCAGAAGGGATAGAGACTGCAGGGTTTGTATAGAGAAAAATGGCCAAAAAGTTCTTATCAGACTGAGGAATGTGGAAAAATAGCTTAGGCAGGATAGATACAGGTAGGACAGCATCATACCTCAACTGTGTTATGTAACAATCAGTGCCTCAGCAGGTTGAATGGAACTTGGATTGGACATAGACCCTGTTGAAAGTACATACATTGGCCTTTCTTTACCCCTTGGATTAAAAAAAAAAGCCTGAATTTGATGGGGATTCACAGCTCATGATTTTATTGAAGGGCACTGATTAAGATCTCTATGACTCACTGCTAGACTAGTAGATCAGTTCATTAATTCATAATTCATTCATCAATTCTGTCTTTCAGCCTGTCTCAAGGGACCATACCTCATCCTTCCCTTTGCCTTTACTCTCAGTATAAAAATGGCCAGTCCATAGTCACTTAAGCAGACCTTTCAAAACAGAGTGAAGATCTTAACATAGTCCTTTCTGATTGCTAGACAAAGACTATAAACTGTACATTGCAGAAGAGTCAAGCTTTTAGAGATCAATCTGTTACCCCAAACAAGAAAATAAACAATACCAAGCCCCAGGCTTTTCTATGGACAGGTTTTTGTTAATAACTTTCCATTTCCACATACAGGTGCTCATTTATTTTAATACACAATATATGATAAGTACATAACCACAACAAAGTCCATTTTGCAAAGCTATTACTACTGAGGCTTTCTATTCAAAAATGATATTTGATGCACATACAACTTTCCTGTAATATTTGACCAGTATTCTCTCTCCACAACTCAGAATTATTCTAATAGTGAACAAATTTGAAACTTCTTTAAACTTTCAGTAACTGTCTAGTCTGCAATTTTTGAAATCATATCTTCTTTACAAATGTCCCAAACATTTCAAATATACACAAATGGACATACACACACACACAACACACACACACATATGCAGGCACTTTTACACTGTAGTTTGCTTTCTGGCAAATCATTGCAAAAATTCTCAGGTGGATTTGCATGTCTTTGGTAAGATCTCGCCATCAAATTCTCCAAAGCATACTGGTGTAGAGGTAGTCCTCAACTTGGAAGTGGAGGTGACCATTCAAAGTTACAAGAGCACTGAAAAGTAGTATTTAGCTTCCAGCTGCCTGCAATTACTGCGAGTTCAATTCTCATCAGGCTCAAGTTTGACTCAGCCTTCCATCCTTTCTAAGGTAGGTAAAATGAGGACCCGGTTTGTGGGGTCAATAAGCTGACTTTGTATAAAATATACAAAAGTATGAAGGCTATTGCTTAACACATTGTAAGCCGCCCTGAGTCTCCGGAGAAGGGCGGCATATAAATCAAAAAATTTTTAAAAAATTAAAAATTAAAAATCTCAGTGAGAAGAAATGATTTGTCAAGAATATAATAGGTAAGGAGTAACTGTGATCCAATGTGGTGCTTCTCTCTTACATAATTTCGTAGATAGAAAAAAAAAAATCCAAGATGATTTATTTTATATCATCCTATTGAAGTAGGACCAGAGGTGGGTTCTACTTACCTTTACTACCAGTTCATAGCGGGCCATGCGTGCGTGCTTGCTTCACTTGTGCACGCCCGCATTTTTCTGTGCAAGCGCAGAAGCTTCTGTACATATGTAAAAGCATTTTGATGACGTCGGGGTCAGTGGGCGGAGCCTCCCGCCGGTTTTACTACTGGTTCTATAGAACCGGTGCGAACCGGGGGCAACCCACCACTGAATAGGACTAAATATCAGGGAACTCTTTTGGCAGGGGAATAAAAGACAGGTGAATGGTCAGGAAAGTCTCAAAACCTACATGCACCTTGACTTGTGCAACAGAGAGTCATTTCCTAGGAACTCCTTTGGAAAACCCCTATCTGCTGAACTGAACTCTAAGATAAATAAAGTGTTCGCAGGCTTTCCTCCTTTAAAACAGGATGACAAGATATCCTGCTGTAAAATGCTTATTTTCCTGAGTGCAAGGAAAATAATTACTCTAATCCATCCCATTTCTCTTCGGAGATTTAAATCCAGGAACAAAGACATCAGTGACATTGAATAAACATCTCTACTTTCACTGTCCCGGACTTTTTCTGCTCTTTAGTTACAACTATTAAGAAGGTTGGGAAGGGACCTTTTTTTCAGAAGACCCTCATGAGGCATTGTCCCCGTCTTTTTTCATCTTAACTGCCAAGCACAATTATGCAGAGGGAGGGAGGGAGGGGGAGAGAGAAAGAGAGGGGGGGGG
>WNWU01000020.1:11024275-11036945 GCA_012654045.1 Ptyas mucosa
AATTCCTTCAGCCAATCCATGGATCTTATGAATAAACATATGTGGGGTGGAAGATGGGGATTAAAAAAAAACACACACACAAGGAAAAAAAATTGCCAGGACAGCTTCCCCCCACCCCCCACCCCAGCAAACACACAAACCATGAATCTTGGGAGATTCGGCCATCATATGACATGGGCAATCAATCAGGAAAAGAGGATTTCAGGCACACCTCGTCCTTCGTGCCGTTAAAGGATTTTCACCCCTCGAGAGCACAATGCCAAGAGGGGAGAGGGAAGGAAGATGTGATGGGGTTGGGGAGCCAATCAGCCAGGATCAGCTGTAGGCCGGCTCGTTATGAAACTCCCTGTCCCAGAGGGGGGCACGGAGAGACATATTGGGCCGTGTGGGAAACCCGCAGCCTCAGCTTCTCACATATTGTTCTTTACCTCTTCCAGTGCCCCCCCTTCACCAAAGCCATTAATGCCACAAAAGATAACTTTGCCCATTGTGTAGTAGACAGCTGAGAGGATAGAGTTAGTCATACACTGCTAGCTTTTCTCTCTCTCTCTCTCTCTCTCTTTCCCCCTTATTCCCCCTCCCCCTTTTTCATCCTCCTGTAGAGTAAGATGGGGGTCGCAAAGGGGAGGGCCCAGTTCCTATGAAGAGAGTGATGCTTATCATACAAAAGAATGCAATCCACTTAGGGCCTCCTTTTTCACTAATCTAGGGCAGTGGGGGGTTAAATATGGTTACATTTTCATTAGACCCTAATAGCAGAAGGGCAGCCTGGATGGTTGCATTGTCATGCAGATGCAGGAGAGGGCCAGAGAAGGCTTCTCTCTGGGTCCAGAGGCTGAAGGGGAGGGGGGGCATTGTGGGCAGGGAAATTCCATCAATGGGAAATTCCTGTTTCCTCTGAAGGGAGAAAAGGAGTGGGAAGGGTTGAGGTAGACTCGATCAAAATAGGGTGAATGGGAGGAAGACCAAGGCAAAGCATCCACGGAGAATGCCACCTAAACATGGAGAGCCTTTGTTGGCCCACCATGATGTACAGGTAGTCCACAGCTTGCAACCATTCATTTAGTGACTGTATGAAATTACAACGGCACTAAGAAAAGTGACGTGATCATTTTTTCCCCCACACTTACAACCATTGCAGCGTCCCTATGGTCATGTGATCAAAATTTGGACGCTTGGCAACTGGTTCATATTTATGACAGCTGCAGTGCCCTGGGGTCAACGTGATCACCTTTTGTGACCTTCTGACCAGCAAAGTCAAGGGGAAGCCAGATTCATTTAACAATCATGTTGCTAACTTAACAACTGCAGTGATTCACTTAACAACTGTGGCCAAAAAAAAAAAAGATGGGGCAAAAAAACTCACTTAACAATTGTCTCGCTTAGCAACAGAAATTTTGGGGTCAATTGTGATTGAAAGTTGAGGACTACCTGTATGGTCTACAGCCTGACCTGTCAGCATCCTGTGCACATGAAGCCAGAAAGACAACGGGGAATATAGAAAAATCATTTATTATCCAAACTTCTACTATTTGATTGCCTGTTTACACAAATCCAACAACTTACTGGAAGAAAGTAGGTAATAACTGCCTGGGCAAAATGTATTTCATTTCTATATATCCAATTTTTAAAACATACCAGTTCTAAAGCAATTTAGAAAACTTAGTGTAGTGTAGTTTTGTTAAAACTGGTAATTTAATAATTGTGCCTATACTTTCACTCTGCTGCTATAAACTATACATGTAACATAATAAATAATTATTATAGTATTTGCACCATGAATTTAAAACAAGCTCTATCTGCCTTTGTCTGCTGGCAAAACTTCAATAAAAATTATAATTGCATTGATGACCAATCTGTAAAACCTTGCAATCATGATATTTGTATAGACATATACATAGAATGTGGAATGTCATGAAAATTGGGTAAGTGACTTTGGACCAATCATTCTCTCAGCCCAACCTGGCTCACAGGATTGTTGTTGTGGGGAAAATAGGAGGAGGGAGGAGTATTGGGTATGTTTGCCACCTTGAGTTGTTTATCAACAATAATAAAGGAGGGATAAAATTGATTAAATAAATATGAACATTCTAAAGACAGATGCATTTGTTGCACAGTTAAATTCCTTCTGCATCTTCCTTCATCCAGTGGGTTCCTGTTCTTTGAATACAAAAGTGGGCCTTTTTCTTTTTAATATAGTGAAGCAACATAAGAGGTTGCAAATGAATATGCAAAATCAAAGGCAATCAATGAGCAGTGGTCCTATTTGGAGCCATGATTAATGGAGTGACCTGGCCTGATAAATATGTTGTATAGTAATTCTTACATGAAAAATGTATTATGTCATACAGCTCTGCAGCATCAGTGAAGCCGAAAGCATGGGGTATGAGTTCACTTGCTACAGGGAAATTGGAAGTCTGAGTTTCTACCCATAAACTTTAGCCAGTCCAGTACTCCTTCACATTACAATAAGGAAGTCTAGTGCAAAACTACACATTGCATTCTGTACTGAGCATCAATAATTGCGCTAATGTACAGATAGACAACTTTATATTGGTGGGAGGGCACCCTTAATGGGGGGGGGGGGATTCACAGAGCAAGGTTAACAATAGAGAGCACTGACCTTTCCACTGCTGAGTTGAAGTGCTTTACACTCTTTCTTCAGTCAGCAGAAAACTCTACTAGCATGACATTTACTGCCCACATTGTAGGTCCAACTCTGTGTCTCTGAGGTTTTATTCTCAGTCACTCTCAGTCAGCTGACTTCCTTCCAATGTAATGGATGATAAAGCTCAACAGAATTTTTTACACATCTTGAAGCTGGTGTAGAGTCTTGGGACAGGAAGGAAATCATGAGCCTTCACAGGTCTGATGACTTTGCTCAAAAAAAAAAAAGAAAAGAAAAAAAAGCATCATTACACATTGTGTTGTAGGCTCTGTCCTTTTTGGATATGTAGGTGACATCACAATACATGAACAAAAGGGACGGAGCTTGCATTGGAACACTGCTTTCATCAGACTGACTAGTTTGACCCTCAGTGCAGACACTGAGGAAAGGACCAGTTTTATAACAGAATAGCTGAGAAGGAACCAGGTTTGTCTAAACTAGGAGCTGAGCATGGAATGAAAGCAACATCATAGGGACTTAGAAGAAAAAAAATAGATGTTGATTAGGTGCAAGTCAGGCCCTGAGTAGCTTCTGTAAGTAAGCAAAGGGGGAAATATTGGGATTTTTTGTTTATTTTGTATTTTGTTAACCATATTGTCTATTTTTGGGCTTACATTACAGTTTTTATTCTGTGAGGAATACATAAAGAATTTGGGGGTGTTTAACTATGGGTGGGAGACAGAGAAGCAATCTCCAAATATCAGATGGACTGTCATACAGAATGGTGCAATCTGTATTGCCCCAGGAGGCAGGAGCAAAACCAAAGCAGTCCAGGATAGGCATCAGGAGGAATTTCCTGATTGTATGAGATACCAGCCAGAAAACAGGCTGCCACATCATGTGGCAAGTGCTCCTTCATTACAGGTCTTCAAACAGAGGCTATGCATTATTTGTTTATGCTGATAAGAAGTGAGATGACATTCATCTTTTTTTTTCTTTTTGGTCTGTGGCTCCCTTTCATCTGTTGAATGTGATGCTAGAAACTAAACAAGAAGAGA
Organism: Ptyas mucosa; assembly: GCA_012654045.1. Taxonomy (NCBI): domain Eukaryota; kingdom Metazoa; phylum Chordata; class Lepidosauria; order Squamata; family Colubridae; genus Ptyas; species Ptyas mucosa. Next base: position 11,027,942 of record WNWU01000020.1, read on the forward strand.
AAATATATGTTATTATTCTTATAGATTAAATATGACAGCACTGCATGCACGTTTGACTCTTGGTTAGTTCAATTAGTTTCTGTCTATATCTTTAACTTGTGTGATGGGTCACTGCCTCAGTCGTTTGCTGGGTCATCTTGAATGCCAACTTGCAGGTGCTGGGAGGATTGGTCTCATTTGTTAACCTTCTCAGATGATAAGCAATTCTGCTGCTTAATATATTAAAGCAAGATTTACATAAAACATTCAAAATCAGAGACACAATTTAAACAGTTAGGTTGACTGCTTGCAGGGGTGACAAACTGGCGGCCCACGGGCCAGATGCGTCACACGCAGGCCACGCAGGCCACACCCTAACTCCACAAATGGGAAAAATGTTGCAAAACGTCATGTGACGGTGACATGGCAAGTTTGACATCCATGGGCTGGCATATATTTTAGATTCCAAAGTGTATCACTCGAGTCTGTTCTCATGATGAAAATGAAGAGCCTCAATTCTGTGTATTTATCTTTGATGAATTTATCTCTGATTAATTAATCAGGAGCAAACTTTCTCATACGTTTTGCATTCACAAGCATTTGTGCAGTAGAAAATGAACATGTGTTGAATGAATGTGAGCCTTTTTCTTTAGCTTGCTTCAACACCTTACTCTTTACCAAACTGGATGGGAGACAGGGAGGAACCTGTTCAGTGAAGGATGTTGTCCTTGTGATCAGAATAAACCTGAGACCCTTTTGCATGTATTTTTCTTTTGCCCGTTCTACATCAGTTTGCATGCTGTCATACCTTAACTATCCCTTAATAAAAACCAGTGATATAAGGGCAATGTAATCTGTTACCTATTCACAGCTCAGAATTCTACCCCCGCCAATAGATTTGCTAAGTTTCTATTTGCAACGTCCATGAAAAGGCATAAGAATGGAATAGTGATCCTATTTCTGCTTTCTCTGCTGTTTTATATTGTTTTGCTGTATTTTAATTCAAAGTCTTCCTGACCCTGGTTCATATTCATATTTCATTCATATAAATATTCTATTCATATTTACTTTGCTCTTTGTTTCTGAGGTTTTCTTTTCTTTTTCATCGTGTTGATTGTTGAATATAGTTCAATGAATTTGAATGGAATGCCTCCCTTGTAGCAAGTGATAACAAGCAGTTTTTAGCCTAGAATGATCCTAGATCCGAGCTGGTGGAACTCAGATGCTTTGCTGTTGCTGAGGCTGACCTCTGACCCTGGAGTCATGGTTGTTCATGCTTTTTGCATATACTGTATCTTTTAACACTGGTGCTTTTTTTTTTAGCATAGTCTCTAAAATGGGCAGGTTATGTGCAGTTTTGAATCCTGTAAAATGTAGGGCCTTCTCAATGCCAATTGAGAACTAGACAAATTAATTATCTCCCTCCCTTTAAAAAAAAACAAAGAAAAGGAGAGGAAAAGGATTAAGTGCCTCACCTTGAAATGTACTGTAGGACTGCGCTTCAGAAGTGTTGGGTGAGGTACTTCTTGGCAACCCTACTGAAGCTGTCCTTCTAATGAGTCAGGATCAATTTAAAGAGACAGCAGCATACAGAGCTGCATAGGCCTGCAATAAAGTGTGGCCCTACTAAGTAGGGCCTTCCCATAAGCCGCTCCTTCCTCTCTGTGCTCTGATGGTTGAAACACTAGGTGACTAGGTGGCTCAGTGGCTAAAACACTGAGCTGGTTGATCAGAAAGGTCGGCAGTTTGGCGGTTCGAATCCCTAGTACAGGTCTCCTGCATTAGCAAGAGGTTGGACTTGATGACCTCCAACTCTGTTACTGTTATAATTCTCTACCTGCTCCCACAGCTAATCTCTCGTGTCCTGGTCAGACCCCTCTCTTCTTGTTGTTGGACAGGTGATTCTCAACTTTGGCAACTTTAAGATGTGTGGACTTCAACTCCCAGAATTCCCCAGCCATCATGCAGATGGAGGGAGGAAGAAGCATGCTGTCATTATGGGCTCTTGGCATTGCATGGGGTGAGGCACTACTCTTAGTAAACCCAGCAGCTGCAGATAAAGCATTCCCACCTTCCCCTCTCTTTTGCTGCCTGCCTGCCTTGCCTGAAGAAAGGCAGGGCAGAATCGGCCTTACAGGAGTGAGGTGAAAGTTCAAGTTGAAAGTAGAGAGAGGGATCCAGCTGACATTGTATATTTGGGATCCAGGCCAGGCTAGAGGATTAGATCATGGCAGGGTAAATGCTAATGTTTTTGTGATATAATTCAAAATGAACAAAAATTAAAATATTTGAATGCAATGCAAGTATTTACCCTCCTGTACATAAAAGCTTTCCCTTCAGTCACAGTAGCTACTAAGTAATAACTTAAAGAATTTGCCAGGACCAATGCAAACCTTTGGAAAGCCAGAGAGGTTATAATGGCAGGTGGTCCATCCTGGATTAAATAAAAATTCCTATTATGAAACCATGATCAGCCTGCCTCCATGCTGGGAAGGAGGGATTGGATACTAACTGGCTTTTTCAGAACAATATTAATTCAGAAGCAAATCCTGTCCTTTTTTCAATGCCTACCCCCACCTCACCCCGCCACCTCCCCCAATGAATCTGGCTAATAAAATTGCATGGCCGTTCTCCAATTCTATCAAAGCCTCCTCAAAGATCAACCTCACTGAATGTAGTGAGACTTATTCAAGGCGAGTAGCTAAAGGATCACATCTTTAGAGCTCATATTTTTTTTCAAGTTTCTCTTGAGTTATGTTTTAATGACAGTTCAACAGGCACACACATGTATTTCTGTCCCAGTGGTGTGGTACACCACTCTAGATGAGAAACAACATTCTGAATAGTAGATAAGTCAAAATAAATTACAGCCATTTTCAGTAATTACAAAAAGTAAAACATTAAAACAAAGCATGGGCTAGAGTATATTTACATGTTAATTGTGGCCTTTGGTAATGCTGGAAGGCTGTGTTCAACGACAATTAAAAAAAGGGAATTTCCTGACTTGAGAAAATATTAACCCTTGCATTCTGATGGATTCCCCATCTTCTCCCTTTCAAAATGAAGGGTTTGAAGAGAGGTTAGGCCGTTGAGTGCTTGCAAATTCTCCCATTTGCTTCAGATCCTGAAAGACGGCTGGTCCTGTAATTAATTCCCTTAATTAATTAAGTTTTGTGCAACCTTACAAAACTAGTGGCATCCACTAGAATTAGTCAGGTAAATATTCTTATTCCTAAGGGGAAAAAAGTATTTAAATGATAATGCTTAACAGTGATTTTTTTCCGTGTGATGGTCAAATTATCAACTGTGGCAAGAAAAGAAGCAGGGGGTCATTTCATTGGCAACCTTCAGTCTCAAGAGACTATAGTATCGTGCTCTGGAAAGAGGTCCTAAAACAGCATCTAGTGTGACTAAAAAGGCCAATTCGAGAGTGGCAATCCCTTCCACACTGAGGGCAGATACATTCTGTCTCCTGCCCAGCTCCCAGATTTCTCTGGTTCCGGGACTGCTTCTTTGCCTCAGCCTGCCAAACAAGTGTCTCTTCGAATTGGAGAATTGTGTCTTTAGACTCCAAGCTGAACGAACGGAGGTCAAGGTTTCCCAGTTGTTAATGTCCATTCCCAGGGCCTTTAGGTCCCTCTTGCAAATATCCTTATATTGCTGCTGTGGTTTCCCTCTGAGGCGCTTTCCCTGCACTAGTTCACCATACAGGAGATCTTTCGGAATCCGACCAGCATGTATCCCTGAAGGCCCACTGCAAACCATTTCTAAGTCACAGCTGAGTACTATCCCATCCATCCTTGCCCAACTGGACTGCAGGACCTCATGGCCATCCTCCACGGCTTCATCCCCTTATTTTTGGCTCACAAACAAGGCTATGAACTTAAGTCATGCTTCCTTAGCCTTATCACATGCCCTATCTTTGCCCAAAAATAAAACATGTGGACTATTTTGATTGCAATTATACCTAAGATCTATATACTGAAAACAAAGATGTTGAATTTCATAGTGTCATCTAGACTTTGGATCAAGCTTTCTTTTAAGGTGCCTATTTTTGTGTTTGACAAAAATAGTCACACTGTTTTCATTGAGTGCTGTTTCTTTGTTCTGTTTAAATAATTGTTTTGATATTGTTGCTCAGCAAAATCATGGCATCCTTTTATACAGCAATATTCCTCCTTCCACTGCCTAACCCCTATTCCTTCCTCTCCCTACCCCTTCAAAAATGGTGTAAAACTGGTCTTCAACAGGAATGTGCAAATCTTTGATGAACTGACATCATTCCAAGGTTTCTAAAAGCTTCCGTTTGGGCTTCTGAAAACAAAAGAGATGCACCACTTAATTTTCTCTTGCTTCCTATTAAATCTCCAACAGCTGGAGAGAGTTCTGTTCATGTGGTGGGCATGCTCAAAAGCCTCTTTCAGTACTGCCAGGTAACTATTTCACCAAACACCTTCCAGCAATTGATCTACCAGGTTTACAGGACCTAAATGGCTCATCAGGGAGAATTTTGAAGCAAGTCTTAAGGGGAGTGAAGGTGGAATTGCATCACTCTCTTGCTTTGACAAACAGAGTCAGGGTACTTGGTAGTGGTGAAGTTCAGTCCCCTCGTGCAAACTTAATCCACCTTCATCTTTACTTCTACTGTCCTTGAAACATTGAGAACTAGGATCAAAGGAAGCCATTTAATCATTACCCCACCCAAAGCTTCAACTAATCATGGAGAAGCAAAAAATTCCCCATCCTACAAAGGGGAAATAAAATAAATTGCTTGAAAGATATGGCATTGCTTTGTGTTCTTAGCATTTATGTAGTTGTACGCAAAATATGCTGAATGACTCCAGTGAGGTAGAGCTACAAAGACATCTAACTACCTTTTCCCTTGAAAGATATGCTGAAGTCCAGCAGCTGAAAGATATGGGGAGGCAGGAGTGCTGCAGATGGAGATATAAATTGCCCCAAATTTCCACAGAAGAAAGGAAAGCCTGTAACTGAAACAGGAAAAAATAGATAAGAAATATCACACATTAAAAAATGGAGCTTTGGAGACATTGCTGCAGCTTCATTTCAAATGTTAATTGATATTCATGATGTGTTTGTGTGAAGTTTAATATTTATTTATTTTTTATTTCTTTTATTTTGTCGAGTACATATTGGATAATATATATATAAGTATAAGAATGAATTGAATACATAAAATGAGTACAATTAAAGGGAATATTAGGACAGGGATGGGAGGCACGCTGGTGCTGTTATGCACGCCCCTTACAGACCTCTTAGGAATGGGGTGAGGTCAACAGTAGATAGTTTTAGGTTAAAGTTTTGGGGGTTTTGAGATGAGACCACAGAGTCTGGTAGTCCATTCCAGGCATTAACAACTCTGTTACTGAAGTCATGTTTTCTGCAATCAAATTTGGAGCGGTTCACTTTAAGTTTGTATCTATTGTGTGCTTGTGTATTGTTGTGGTTGAAGCTGAAGTAGTCATTGACAGGTAGGACATTGTAGCAGATGATTTTATGAGCTATGCTTAGGTCATACCGAAGGTGGCGTAGTTCTAAATTTTCTAAACTCAGAATTTCAAGTCTGGTGGCATAGGGCCGTGATGGCGAACCCATGGCACGCGTGCCACAGTGGCACATGTAGCCATATCGGTGGGCACGCGAGCTCATTTTCGGGCCTTCTGGGCCTACCAGAAGTAGGGAAACAGGCCGTTTACTGCCTCCAGAGGGCCTGGGGGGGTGGGGAAGGCTCGTTTTTCTCTCACACCAGGCTCCGGAGCCTTTCTAGGAGTCTGGGGAGGGCAAAAATGGCCTCTCCCCCCAAGAGGCTGGAAACGGCCCGTTTGCCAACTTCCGGTGGGACCAGAAGGCCTGTTTTTTCCTGACCCCAGGCTCCAGAGCCTTTCTAGGAGTCTGGCGAGGACGAAAACGGCTTCCCTTCCCCCCCCCCCAGGAGGCCCTATGAAGGCCAAAAACGGCCTGTTTGCCAACTTCTGGTCCCACCGGAAGTTGGCAAATGGGCCATTTCTGACCTCCAGAGGCCCTCCGGGGGGGGAGGTTGTTTTCACCCTCCCCAGACTCCTAGAAAGTCTCTGGAGTGGGTGAGAAAGAAAAATGGGCCTACCGGGCCAACATGTGCCTGGGGGGTGGGGGGGTCACGCGCATGGGGCACATAGAATTATGGGTGTGGGCACATGTGTACGCTCCCCCATCCTGCTTCTGGCACGCAATGGCAAAAAAGTTAGCCATCACTGGCATAGGGTATTTTATTACGAGCAGAGGAGTGGAGGACTCTTCTTGTGAAATATTTCTGGACACGCTCAATTGTATTAATGTCTGATATGCAGTGTGGGTTCCAGACAGATGAGCTGTATTTGAGAATTGGTCTAGCTAATGTTTTGTATGCTCTGGTTACTAGTGTAATATTACCGGAGAAGAAGCTACGCAAGATTAGGTTTACAACACTTAATGCCTTTTTGGCGATGTTGTTACAGTGGGCTTTGGCACTTAGATCATTTGATATGAGTACTCCAAGGTCCTTGACAGAGTATATATAAATGCATAACTCTGGTTCATGAAGTAACCCAAATAAATTGAGAACAAGGTTGATCTGTGTCTTAACTGCATGGAAGACTTCATCTTTGCTAGACTGCAATGGTATCTGACATGGGCAGAGAGAGTCAATAAAATTAAAGATGGCACTCACCACCATAGAAAATTGCCTTTCTCTGCATGGCATGTGATGCTGTTACACATATAAAAGGGGTGGCACTTCTTGATGTATTTGATAACTGCTGGGTTTTCTTGGTATTCTGACACCCTTCCATAACTATTTCAGATGTTACCTCTATCAAAATGATAGACACACTTTTGGGCTAAGGAAATATTTGGAATTTTGAGAGCATATAATGAATGCAAGTACAAAATAACTGTCATAGTGAGTAAAACCCATTTACCAGAAGACAAATTAGTCCCTCAAGTGTCTTCCAGGACAAGTCTTTGTGGAGCCCAAAAGCATTATTTTAGGTTGGATGAAGGAGAAGCTTGGGAGTAGAGTTGACACCATATTACCTACACCACTTTAATCATCATGTATACTAATTGGCCATAGTATCTGGGGTCAATAGGAGATTAGTAAAACCTAGAATGGCTTTCCCATCTCTGAGAATGCCAGTTTCGTGTACTTAAAAATGGCACTAGCCAGATTCAAGAGACCTGGATGTAATCAAAAGTTTAAGGAATACAAACTTGACAGGACAGAATTAAAGCTTTAATTGGGGGGAAAAAAATTCCAAAATAGCTCCAGAAGATCTGAGCAAACTCTGTTGACAATTTGAAATGAGAGATTGGCCAGAAAGCCTGAAAAGTGGGCAAATGGAAGGGAACAGATGAAGAAAAACATTGCACGACATGGCATATTGTAGATCCTGTTTTAGGTGATATTTCTAATCAGTGGTGAAATCCAATTTTTTTTGCTACCGGTTCTGTGGGCATGGCTTGGTGGGCATGGCTTGGTGGGCATGGCAGGGGAAAGATACTGCAAAATCTCCACTCCCACCCCACTCTGGGACCAGCCAGAGGTGGTATTTGCCGGTTCTCCAGAACCTGTCAGAATCTACTGGATTTCACCCCTGCTTCTAATGCTGATGTTACTCTTTGAGTTCTATTGTCAGTCACCTGAATGGCACCACCTGCTTACAAGAAGGAAGTTGTCAGTCTTTTTCTGAGGTTTACAGAAGTACTACAAAAAAAATTGGGAACAGAATTTTTTTTAAAAAAATCCCCTTTTGCTTCAGGGGAAGGGCTAGTGAACAGTTACCCTGCATTCTGCCCCATTTCTCACAGGCCTCCTTGCAAATCTACTCAGATTTAAGCACTCAAAGAATGGGAAGTGAAGTGCATGGTAACATATGATTAGGCAACAGGATCTTAGCAAAATATTAACCTAGGTTCCTGGGGATGGTTGATGATTAGAACAGAGAGAAACTCTGAAAGTTTCAGTTGACAAGTGGGCGGATGTTTTGCTTTGCAAATGATCTGGGTGCACTTGGAGAGAAAGGAAAGAAAATGTTTTCATCAGAAGACTTGCATATTGATATACATAGCCCCCATTAAAGAAATCATATTCGGGATTTATTATGGTGAAGGCCTGTGACTACTTGTGGTAAAGATCCCAGATCTTCTTTCAACTACAGTACACCTCAAATAACTAGCAAGTGGTTTAACTTGTTTTACAGAGGTTTAAGACTGCAATCCTATACACAACTTGCCTGGAAATAGACTCCACTGAAATAATGGTACTAAACTCTGAATAAAGAACAACATTGGAAACTGGCTTAGTAGGGGTATGCAATGTATTTAGGACCCACACTTGGCTTTTCCAAAGGCCAGAACAAACCCCTAAATTTTATTTAACTGAATTTATATTTACACATGATTAGGTTAAATATAATTTCCATATATAATTTCCTCGCCAGGTCGTGTCTTTAATCATTTTCCTTTTCTGTTCCATTGAAATAAAAGTGCAATTTTAGAAAACTTTTTGATTTCTCCAGGGTGGGGGTGGGTAGGGGTTAACTCCCAAAATTTCTTGGAGCTGCTTTAAGTACTGGAGTCTCTATTTCTGAAATTCTAGTGTAGCATAAATAAGTTTGGGATCTCATAGGACTGGTTTTGTGGAGGAATAAGATCTCATGTTCTCTCAATGAGGATTAGGAAGTTTTGTTTTAGTTCTTACCTCTTTTAGATCCCTAGGCAGATCTTAGCAAACTGTCCTCTCATTGTCTTCCATACCACAGTCCTCTTATTAGGCTCTTAAGGCTACTTCCTCCTCCTCCGTGCATTAGGCTAAAAAAAATACTCAATCCTTGAGTGATACTCAAGCCACAGTGACTTCATTGGCATGTCTAAGAATTTTCTTGGCAAAAATACAGAAGGACTTTGCTGTTGCCTTTTTCTAGGAAGTTCTTCCAATCACTCTAGCCCAGGGGTTCCCAAACTTGGCAGCTTTAAGACTTGTGGACTT